>JAUZNK010005027.1:4683-21835 GCA_035046665.1 Euphysa ruthae | reverse complement strand
TCCATGCTTGCACTTTTTTCAACTAGCTGTATGTGTAGCTCATCTTCTGATGCTTTTAAATGATCATTTTCCTGATAATTTTATTTACATATGACAAACAGTTTAAATTATTGGATTTATTGTTTAGATACAGAAAAGTGTATTAGATTTTCAAATAATGATCATAAAATTTGACAAATTTCTCTTACTTAGTGTCCCAGGCAACCAGGTTGTTACTTTTGCTTTGTTCCTCTTAAAAATGGTATTACAATTCAACGATATTTGAAATGAGTTTAAGTTAGTTTCTTACCAAACTTTAGTGTTTTTATAATATACACTTATCTTTCTTTTACACAGTTTAACATGTTTTTAAATTGAAACAGTAGTAGTGAGTTAACCTTTCCTTCTGTTCTAACAAATATCACTAATAACCAACCTGCCCTACTTTTCAAAAAAGAAAAGAATATTCTCACTTGCAGTTCCATGCTTGCACTTTTTTCAACTAGCTGTATGTGTAGCTCATCTTCTGATGCTTTTAAATGATCATTTTCCTGATATAAAATAAGCACAATGTTCACGGGAATTCTTTTTAGAATGACATTTTGTTCCATTAACATTTTTAATCTCCAAATTGCAAACAGAGGATAATTTAAGAAGTGACTTTTTAATTACCAAGAAATTACATAAGAAAAAATAATTATAAAAATATCACTTTGGAGAAAAATTTAATTAATTTTATCCTGAAAATCACCAAAAACAATACCACAAAATGCCAACCTTAATGATTTTTAGTCTTAAGGGGCCTGGGAATAAAAGGAAGGTGGATTTCTGGAGCTATGAATGGTATCAAATCAAATTAAAAAGCTTAGTAAGTTATCTCTAATCATGCTCCAATATTAGAGGATACTGTTTTCCACTAAAATTATAGAAGCAGTGATGGCTTTATAAAGTAAAACTATTCCCTGAAGAAAATGAAAACTTTACGATCAAAATCACCATTAGCCTCTCTCCAAGGAGTATCAAAGGTATTTTTTCAAGCTGAGAAAAGGTTTGAAATAATGGTAACATTACTTTCTTTAAGATTTCCATCTGTTTTAACAAGTCCTGCCGTTCGTCATATTGGTTCATCACAGCAGATTTCATATATTTTAAACTATCAATTTCTTGTGTCAGTAATGAAACTTCCTCTACACGTTCAATACGTTCACGGTCTAATTCGTCACATTTATATTTATATTGGTATTTCAAATGTTCTAATTCTTTTTCTTTAAGTACAATTTCGTTTTGAAGTTCTTCAATGCGTTTTTGAGCAAGCCGTCTTTCCTACATATATATATTAATTACTATTAATACTATTAATTATAAATCAATGCTAAGAATCAGGAAATAGAGATAAAATTTTGATAGTAATAATTAAAAAAAAAAAAAAAAAAAACTTCAAACGCTTCAATATAACTAGTACATTATTCATAACACATGAGGTTTGTGATACATCATAAACTATATTTTTTGAACAATAGCACACCTGTTATATATAAAATTTACCTACATCTAAATTTTATAATCCATTCATTATCTTAATTTCATCTTAATTTCATTTCATTTTTTACAGTCTCTTTGCAAAAGTGTTTTGTTAAGATCATAAACAGGGGGCAATGATTAAATTATGATCATCAAGCAGATAAATAATTTTTTCATAAAAAGTAATATCATGTTATTATGCCTTACCTTGTCAGAAATATTCATCTAAATGTGTTGGAATGTTTTTAAAGATAGTGTTCATAATGAATATTAAAAAATCTGAATATATAGGAGTGTGAATTTCTATCAATTGGAAAACACAAAATAAACAATATTAAAAAGTTATCAGGAATTGTTTTATGTTTGCAGTTATGTTGAGATGTTAATTGAAATGCTGTATTGCAGATAAGTACTATTATGAGAAATGATCCTAATCAACAAAGTAATAAGCGCATTATAAAATAACACTTATACCAACAAAAGTAAATCACATTTAAAGAATTTGAAATAATTTTTATTAAGTACATTGGAACATTGGATTTATCCATAATAAAAACAGTTTAACTCATCTTTAAATTACAGCTATAACTTATATTTATACAGTTCAAATGCAGTAAAGTTAAAATATTTAACAGTGATGCAGAATGAACTTGAAAAGGTTTGGTGTGCTGGAGACACCAAACCATGAAGTCATTTGTTCAACTTCATTAATCTATACGATGAGATTATTTTTTTCACTTTAGTGTTATTTTTTTTTACATTATAAAGTGGAAAAAGATTTTGTCAGGAAATCTTCAAATTTTTTGAGCTCTTGACTCTTGACCTTAAAACATCACAAAAACAATATAAGAAAGGACATGAAAATTCAAAGCAAAGGTCAATTTAACAATTTTCTGATATGCTCCTTCGCTTTTGAGTTATTTTGCGTCAAAGACGTGCAAATTAATATCTTTTGGCCCAAAAAATAATGTTCTATATATTTTTAGAACCAAATAGCTGAAAAATAAAGGCTGCTATCAAAAACTGCTCAATAAGTTTTTCAATTAGTTTTTCTACTCATTCATTTTAGTGATTTTCCACTCATTTGTTTTAATGATTTATCTCGTAAAATGAAGAAGCAACCACATGTGCTTTTCCTTGAATATGAAGTATAGCATATGTCGCTTATTCCTTTTTATATTTACAAAAACAAAAAACGATATCACTTGCCATAGATTGCTATCTATGGCAAAGAATTTTATCACTCTTTAAACAAAACTAATAACTAAAAAACTAAAAAAATTTTTTTGGACAAGATGACAAACTGAATTTGATTTTTATCACAGTTGACGAAACTGCCAGACAATGTCCAACAGCTAAAATAACGACTCGTTTATAATTTATACGTTTAAAAAAAGTTAAATTACAATTAATCTGTGAATTTAAAGTTCTTTTAAAACATAAAAATAGTTGCTAAGAGTATGCAAAAAAAATTCAGCTACGGAACATAGTAAAAACTATAAGGTTACTATGGTTACTTTTACTTAAAGAAATCACATTTTAAAAAATTGACTAAAGTTTTGATGATGTTTTTCAGAGATCAATGCTAATGAATCTTAGCTACCCAAAATTTATGCATTGTATGCACAGGGTAATCCAAGATGTATTGAGGCGTGGATTAAGATAAATTAAATTCATCGCAAGGCTCAAAGACTATGTTACCACATTATTTTCAATGGCTGCTCACTAGATTGCTTCATGCAAATCTATTTACTTGTGTCATATCCAAAAATTTTGTCATACAAAAGCATCGTTCAGTTTAATCAGGGATCTATCATAAACATAATCTACATTAATTTACTGCTACCACAAGTATTCTGAATGACTTGAAAGGTTTTTTTGTTATGTGAAGAGCTGGTTCTGATAGTTGTATTCACTACTAGATAAACGTTGGGTGTAGTTCTAACAAAACTCAACAACGCCAACAACAAAGCAGACCAAAGGGATGCATGACCAGTTTGATAATAATCTTTACTTTTATTTTTGTTTATTATCACATTTAATGTAATGTCAGGATATGGTTTTTCTCTCTTTGGAGTTAAATGGAAAGATAATTTCAATATAGGTAAAGTTAGTCATAAGATCAAAGACATTTATTTGTAGGACAAAGAGTGAGTTTTGAAATTTTCTATAAGTAAAAAATAACTGCAAAGCTTCAATGTCATTGATTGACCGCTTTCTAGAAAATGAGAAGTGGGAGCCTTGTTGAAAAGGATCTAAAAAAAAAAAAAAAAAATTGCAGTGTGTGTGGTTGCGTCTAAATTTATTTGGCTTCATAAAAACATCAAAATTACACCTTGATTTTGAAAAAATATATTTCTATAAGCTGCTGCAAATATATGAAATTTATGTGCAGAATAGTAATTATAAGAGATTTCCCAGAGAGTTGGTGTATTGCCAAACATGTCTCTGTAGACTACATATAAAACTGGGCATATGTATGTATTTGATTGCTCAAGTATAAAAAGCTTGGCCACTAGTATTTGTAATTACAACATAAAGTCATCTCAATAAAAATAAACTAAATTTCATACAGAATGATTTATTAGTTTTCAAATCCAGCTAAGAAAATTAGCAAAAATCACCTCTAACGAAGCTTCTATTTCTTTTCTTAGCATTGGTTCAACTGCGCTAAGACTTTTAATTTGGTCTTGTGCCTCATGGAGCCTGCATAAGAATAATTTACAATGTTGTAGTGCAAAGATTATTAAGGAAGAGCCTAATAACAGTTACAATATGTAAAATTATCGTCTAATAAGGAAGTAAAAAAAAAAAAAAATAAAATAAACAAATAAAAGGAAAAACTGTTGAGTATTTTAAGTGGAAACATTTCTTATCGACAATTTTTATATTAAAATTAATAGTAGCTAATTCAATGACTTTTAATAAAAACACAAAAATCAGCAGGATAATAGCATAGCTAATGCTAAACTCAAGAAGAATTTTTATGCCTGAAATACATTACTGAACATAAAAATTTAGAAGTTTCAGCTTCTGGGTGAATTATTAATTTTTCATGAAAACATTTGAGCTGAGCACATCAATTTCCTGGGTGCTTAATAAAAATTTATGTAAATGCAAAAAAAACCTTTAAAACCAAGCAAATAAATTTTTTTCAAATCTATAAATTTTCCAAGGTTTAAACTCAAAACCTCACTGAAATTTTTATAATGGAATGAATGCACAAGTACTTGATACCTAGACTGATTATGAGCAATATGGTTATTTTTTTGAACAGGATAGCGTTAATTTATATTACATAGACACTTACTTCATTTGTAGATCATCTATTTGGTTGCTATGTTCGACCTGGAATTTAAGCTGCAAAAAAAAAAAAAAAAAAAAAAATAATAATAATAATAAACAAATAAAATAAAGAATAAAAAAATATATAACAGACAAGTCTGATTACATTTTAGCAACAAAAAAATATTTCAAAATTAATTATATAAATATTTGAGACAAATTATAAAAATATTCCAGGTATCAAGTAGATATTAATCCTCAAAAAAATAAACCAGGTAATTTTTAAAGCAGAACAAAAATCAAAACAAGCTCACATGAAACGAAAAATTCTCTTCAAGAATTTTACCTTGGATTTAAAAATCTAGACAGACCAAACAATGATAAGGAAAACAAATATTTCTACGAACAGAGATAAAATCAATACCAAAGCACTGAATAACTGACTTTGACAAGCTATAAAAATTCATTAAACATATCATACGTTTACCAGTTTAATTTAGAAATAAGTTACAATGGTTAGATAGAAAACTCAAGTCAAACACATGTAAATTTTTTTATCTAAAATTATTTTTTTAACTGATGCTTGAAAAAGTATCCAGTTATATTTCCCAGCTATTTGGAAATATAGCTGGAAAAAGCCTCTTTCTTAACTTTTTTTTTTTTTTTTAATGTGTATGATCTTGTTTATATTGATAAAAAATATAAAAATTCAATACACAATTTTTTTATATAAAGTAAAAATAAAATCTATATGCACTAATTTTGACTTAAATATCTCACCAACTCTTTTCTATACTTCTGTCCTTCTTCTTCCAATAATATAAGAGATGAGTTTTTTTGCTCCCCCAATTGCTCTTCTAATCCATTTACCCTATAGAGCAAAAAGAAATTATGTCATTGTACACAGGTAAGCAAAAAATTAATGTATATTTTTAATGACTTTAAAGAATTTTTGAAAAATAAGAAAATATAAAATCTTAGCAAAATTAAGAAAACCTTGATATCCTCAAAAAATAAGAAGTTTGACATGTCTGTTTAAATTTACCAGTTTTAACTTGGGAAAAAATAATTCTGGGAATGAATTAAAACTAGTACAAAATATACACAAAATAAACACAAAATTTGGATAAACATTTTTATGGCGCCAATTTTTATTAAAAAAATCCATGTAAATGTTACATAATTTTGAAATTGTTGAAGAATGAGTGAAAGTTAACAAAATAGAAGGTTGACTAAGGTATCCAAGTCAAAATAGGAGATTGACCAGAGTATCTAATTAAGGGGTGATCAGGGTATTTAAGTTAAAGAAGGTTGACTAAAGTATTTGATTTAAAGGTAAAAAAGGATGATGAATAGCCCGTTAAAACAGTGCCTCCATTTTCTAAAACAACCTAGTTGAAATAGATAGCCCAGTCAATCGAGATATATAGCAGAGTTGAATGAATTAAACATTATTAGGTTGGAATGAATAGCCTATGTCAGAACAGCAAGTCAAGTTAATCTGAAAATATAGCACTGGGCAAGTAAATTGCTCTTAAGTGATATTTAAGCCAATTTTTAACAAAATCAGCCAAAACAAACCTTTTAATAAAAATGATCAGCACATTATAAATGTTAAAATATAGTTTGGCTTCAATAGTAATGCTAAACTTATTCAAAAAGTGTTAATATTTTCTTTATAATATGACCGTTGCTTGGATTTAGTTGAACAAGCAAATTATGAATAATTAACCAAAAGCGAATTATTCATATTTTAATTATTCACGCGTTAAACAATACGACAATTTTTCTTTGATTTTCATGAAAATACATGTGAGACTTTAAGAAAAAGCAAAACAATTCTTGAAAAAAATAAAGATTTTTCTTCAAAAACAGATTTCAAAAAAAATTAAAAGTAGAAATAAAATAAAAACTAAAGTTTGAGTTATAAATATAAATATAAAAAATATATGTATAAAAAAAAATGCTATAGCAAACACTACAATTTGAGGAAAATTAAACAATATAATTTCTGGATGAAATGTTTCAGGACGTTGAATATTTTTACTTTAGGGCTTTTAATTAAATAAAAAATGTCACATATATAAAGTGAACAGATTTCAAGGAAACTCAAAAATAAATAATATTGTATAAAATATAATAACTGAGTTAGACCAAATGCGAAACACACTAAATATGTTTTGATGAAAAACTTTTATCCGTCATTGAAGAACATGTATCTTCAAATATCAAATAATAACTAAAATCATAACAATCTTCCAACAAAGATTTCCTATCGTCATCTGCACATTCATTTCAATGTCTGCTAATATTCAATATGTCAGCTTCATCTTTATCGACCATATTTGCAAGAAACGAAATTGTTGGAATGGGAAGTCCAATTAAAAATCTAAAACTTAAAAAAATTTACAGGCTTTTTTATTTATATCTTGTTTTTTATATATTAAAAAGTATATATTAATCATTACAATACTATTATTTTTTAGACTGCAAGTTACAGTTTCCCCTACCACAAAACTACAGTAGTCCAAATATCGTTGTAATCATCTAGTTAGACTAGAAAGTCGTTTATATTTTCTCAACACGTTTCCTAGCAAACAGCACGTTAAAAAAACTATTTAAGTAAAGATGGACAAGACCTAGTCTAGTTAATGTGAAATAAAATCGTGTTAATAAATAGATGTACATGTAATGCTGCAACAACATATTATTAGGGAGAATACTAATCCTACTAATCTCAAAGATAAAAATATATATCTCAGAAACTATTTAGATTAAAAACGTTCTATAAAAAAAAAAGAAATATTATTAATTATCTTAGTCATGTTTTTTCAAAATAAACAAAAACTTTTCAAAAATTTTTTAATGGAAAGTATTGGTGGGAGTTCACCAGATGGGAAATTTATCTGGGTGGGAATTTTCCTGGTTGTAGTTTACTGGGTGGGAATCTACTGAGCGAGAGTTTTCCAGGTCGTAGTTTACTGGGTGGGAGTCTACTGAGTGGGAGTTTTCCAGATACTGTAATACACAACATTTCACACTAAAGAGCACACCATACAGCTTCCCATGAATCTTAACGCAAAAAAGTCTATGCTATATGATATTTACTGCAGCACTAATTTATTTTACTTCAAATAATAAACATAAAAACATGCAGAAAACTGCTGATACTGCATTTTCTGAATTAAAGGCTCTATCTATCATACCAAGTATAATTAACAAATACCTCTCTCAAAAAAACCTGTTAAAATATTATTAATTAATTTTCTGTTTGACACTCTTAAACTATAAAAATATTATAACATCTCTAAGTTCCCTACTCTTCTTCATATGTTGCTTAATAGTTGACCAACCACAGTTTTTAAACCATAACTTATTCTGCATTGGAAAGTAAAGATGGTTGACAAGCTATACAAGCATTTGCCTCCTCAGTAAAAAAACTTCTTCAGAATTTGAAATATTATTTTTCTACGTAGCTAAATATTGTATTATAATGCTTACCTGTTAACTAGCATCCTATTTTCTTCGCGAATTCGCTTTTGCTTGTCATCATGGCTCTCTTGGTCCATTTTCATTAAAGAAATCTGGGAACCAAGTTTCTTTATCTAAATTCAACAAATAATATTACTTCGTGCAGTTCTAGCAAAAACCCACAAGCATCAATCAACCATACTAGCATAAAGAAGGCAGCCAAAAATCATGCATTTCCTGCAGAATCTCAGTGTAAAAAGTTTAGATAAGTAGTTTTATAAACATTTAACAGTTTGTGCCAGTAATATGCATGAGATGAAACACAAAATTTAGCATCTTTTATGAGAAAAAATTAATATCATTAATCATTTGCTAAAGTTTACCCACAAAAAATCTCTTAAACAATTCTTATTCCACTAAAGTTTATTCCAAACATTTTAAACACGTTTGTCCTCAAGAAAGTTGATGTTTTTGAAAGACTATAATAACACAATTATCAAAAAGAAGCAAAATAGAAGAAATTAAATCAGGACCTATCAATAAGAAATTCTAGGTACAAAGTAGAAAAAATAAAATAGATACCAAAACTCATAATTTGGCATAATTTGATAACAAACTGGGTCAAATTCACGATATTACAAAACCAACAAGTAGTTTAAGAAAATTAAATCTCTACCATAAATTTTAGTTCTCCAGTATAATATAAACATATTAAGTTTAAGGCGATATATTGGAGTGTTAAAATATTAAAATACAAACATTGCTTAAATGGTAAAAAAAAAGCTTTCTACATTTGGTAATCATATAACCTATTTTTAGTCAAATTGAGACATAATGTGACAAAAATTCATATAAATATATAATAATTCATATAAATATATAATAATTCATATAAATATATAATAATTCATATAAATAAATTTATTCTGACGTCTAAATAAAATTTCTCATTGAAAAGAAAAGAAAAAGTTAAGCACAGCTAAGGTACAGTTTACATTTCAAAATTTTATTTTGATCATAATTGTTAATCATTACATCATAATGAGCCAAATTGGGGTTTTTTACACCTAGCCTGTTTAAAACCGTTTTGTGCAATCAGCATAAAAAGTAGATCATTGCTCTGTTATTCTGGTTTATATGAAATTTAATATTACAATAATTTATATAAACAAAAAATATTTTTTTCTAGATTCTAACCTTTGCAACGTCAGAGAAATAGCCAAAACTGTTTTTTTATAAACCTTCCTATAATTTCATAGTTTATTCACATTTTTTTTCTCTTTCCTATGAAAACCTATCCAGAGAAGAAGCAATTTTTTAAAAAAACATATTTTCCAAAACCACACCAGCTACAAATAAATCAAATTTATCATACACATAATTTTAGCCATCATAACGCGCATTTAAAATCTCTTTTCTCATTTTCTTTATTTCTCAGAATATAATATTAAACAGCAATGAAAAATTAAGTTTTCTTGACAAAAATAAAAAATGTAAATCTTAAAAAAAAAAACAACAAAGAAAAGTGTATAATTTACTTATGAAAATACTGGTTCTTTTCTTTACAGGTCTAAACGAAATCGAAATTTAAAATGAGTTTATTTGTTTTGTTGAAGAAATATGGAAAGATGGTGAAAAATTTTCTAAAACAAAATTGAGAGAAAAGGCGAAGTAAACTCACTAAAGTTTTAATATTAGCATGGAAATTGATGAATCTCAGCAGAAAAAAAAAAAAAAAAAAAAAAAAACATATCGATGAAAAGAATTTCTATCTGAAGAAAAACCCTGCCCTAAGAAAAAGGTAATAGAAATATCACCATTAATAAACACTGCTCCTTACATCAACATGCAGCGATAAGAAAGTTACACTTTTAATGGCATTCCTCTTAACTGAGGAGAGAACAAGAGAAATAATTAAATAAAAAGCTCTACTTCTTCATTCAAATAGGAATAGTTCCCTTCTCCATCTGAATAAGAGTGCCGATGTCCAGCTTGTTCAAAAGCCATCTCTTCCATGCTTCCATGTAGACTAGTTCTTGCTGACTGCGATTGACGTAGTGAATTACGCGCAACAAGATTACCTGACAATCTTCTCATAGAGCTGAAATAAAAATATTTTATAAAAAAACAGTGAAACAAACGTGATTTATGGACACAAAACATTGACAAGCAGGAAAAACCTGAAAATAAAATCCTACATTTCATAATAAAATGCTCACTCACTTGATATAATAAGAAAAATTTATTTTTATTTCAGAGCCAAATTCAGGCTGTTTTAAGCACGGGTACCAGAAACAATAAAGTTTCTACATCGGATTACCTGAATATAACCGAACAGATAAAGTTTAGTCAAACCATAACATTGCAATGTCTGAGAATTTCAAACATATCATTCTCACTAAAATTCATTGTGGCCCATTATAACATTGACTTTTTGCAATTCTATTAAAATTGTTTTGACTAGTAATACAAAATCAAGATGCAGACTGACTACTTAAAAATCCACAAATTTGACAGCAACGCTCAGCAGAAAAAATTGTCGTAATATTGGAAAAAACTTTCAAACCTCTTTGAAAAGTGTGATAGTAACATCAGTCTATTTTATAGTCCTTATGACTTGAGTTTTGCAATTTTACATCTGCCAGATATGATAAATTCTAGAAGGTTTTACCGTCTTTAAAATAATTTGCAAAAATTTTAGGTACATCTATGACCATCACATCTTAATAAAAACTACTTACTCATGAGGACTAGAAGTAAGAAGCATGTGCGAAGGTATTGGAGACAACATTGGTTCTGATATAATTGAATCATCATATTCTCCGAAAGCTTCAAAACCTTCTTCCTGAGACTGATACTCACTTGTTCGGCTTAACTGCCTCTTTTGTAATTCAAAAACGGTTGTATGATTGGGGCGAGGTCGTTTCCCATTGGGTGGATATGTTGAATAAATATTTGAATTTTGTTTTGCTTTTGTGAAAAAATTATTAGGTGTTGTGTTTTTCTGAATTCCTAATTCTTCAAAATCTCCATTCATATCAGTATTAGAAGTAGTACTAGGCGAAGTACTATCAGCCTGAAATTATAGTGAAGTTATATTCAGTACCATAGGTATGGTTTTAAAAATTAAAGTTTAAAAAAAAATAAATAAAAACCACACGCAAAATTATAAAGAATTATAACAATACGCTTACTTGAGCTAACTTAAATGAGCATTTGAAGAAAAAAGAAAAATAACAAGAGAGGATTTACAAGAACATACTCAATAAAAGGTAAAAAAATTTTACCACAAAAAGCAAGTGAAGTTTTTCTTTTTACTGTAGAATATTGTGATACATATCACATTAAATAAACATAAACATGTGGGATTTAAAGTATACTAAAGAAGAAAGAAACAATTATTTTCTGGTAAGAAAATTTTCAATGTTGTTGTTGCGTTGAGTGCCGAGATATAAGGACGAGATATTGCGTCTTCCACCCTCTATTTCTTATAAAACTCTTAAAAAACATCCATAACATATTATTTTTTATTTTCAATAGGATAAATGAAAAATCGTAGAGAATATTTTTATTGAATTTAAGAATATTTAAAACTAATTTCCTGCCATAACACTTTGAGATATCTCGTCCTTGGCAGCCAAGAATGAAATTTCTCGGTTGCCAATGATGAGATATCTTGTCATGTATTATTGTCATAAATTATCTCTAACTTCACATAATTATATAGAAAAAAAATATATAAATATATGCATATATAGCCCATACTGCAACATTTAGCTTGGCATCAGTGGAGTATACAACAATTTTTAGCGCAGCGCTTAATGTGCTAAAGAGAGAAAATTCTTAAAATATTTCACATTTTTGGAAATGAGCTGAATAGCACTTCGTCATTATTCAGTGATAGCATACATTGTTTTCTTCTGTATAACAATCTTTTCTAATTATTTCAGTCTTTGGAACACCATATAATAAAGAATTTATTTTTTGAGGTTTATATTTGAATATTATACATGGGGTTGTATGTATATGCAGAAAAAAGTTTTCCAATTTTAAAATTAATATATGCAAATTTCCTTATAAATTATGCAATTATTTAATTTATTTAATTGTAAGCCTGAATATTGGTTATCAAAATTAGTTTTGCTAAACTCGTTAAAAACGAGGTGAGTTCAAATTTTTTCCGTCCTTTCCTCATTAAATCTCACGATATTTTATATCATTTATAATTCTTTCCATGTTTTCTAATTCTAATTCTAATATTTTCTGAGTAATTAAAAAAAAAATAAAAAATAAATTGGTAAATAAAAATCTCAAAGTGATTTTACTTTGATTGGTAAGGTGAAAAGTTTACTTCCGCTTTATATCCAATATTTAGCAACAGACCTTAAAAAGCCAACAAAATCAAATGAATGATTGAAAAAAATTTCCCAAATTCGTTATAATTTTTAAATTTAAGAATTGCGTTATTTTTAGATATCTTTTTATCTATAGAAAGATTTTAAAGAAACAATCCTCTATATTTCACTAAATCTTCAGGGGTTTTTTGATAGCGTTCAAAAGATATGGCGTCCAAAAAAATGCCCTAAAAAAACAAGAACAATGATAAAAAAAAAACGAAACTTTATGGGAATTTTTTATGTTAATCTTTTATAACTTCCAATGGCTTGTTATTGAATCCTTCATACGATACATTGCACTTGTTAAACATTAAAGCGATGACTAAATATTTGGGCGCCATTACCAAGCAATGACATTTAACCTGCGGCATTGTATGACACAAACTGCAATCTTGGTTTCTAACCATGAGTTTCATTAGCCAGTTTAATACTTAAAAAACAAAGAACTAGACACGTGCGCTCTTTAATGCACAGTTAAGTTCTTTGTCTCAGCAAAATGCTACATGTTCCTAGTAATCACACGTCACATCATCAAACACTGTGTTTTTTAGTTTATATATTTTCCTGCCACTTTTAGATTTGTTTTATAAACAGAAGGTCATGCATACAATGTTCTAAAAGACATACAAAGTATCTATAAATAAGATGGAAATTAGTTAGTGGTTAAAAAAAAGCAAAAACGATTTTTCTTCAATAAATGCCTTATGTATAAGTGTATGATTAAAAAAAAAAAAAAAAAAAAAAAATACATTTGAAGACGTTTGTAGTTTTTAAAATACAAAAAAGTGTTTTTATTAACCCCTGGATGTAATTGACATTTGGTTAGTTCTTTCGTTTGTTTAGCGTGAATAAATTTAGTTATGTCAAAAATTTTTACTACAACTGTAAGTAGTAAAAATTCTTTATTCTTTTTGTAAGTTTCATCTAATTACAGTTGAATTGTCAGTAGTTCTAAGAAATCTTCTCCACAGTGTTTTTTTTTGAAGCGAGTGAAAGAGTCAGAACAGGCTTGGGGTTTTAGAGGGTCTGTAAGTCATGGAAAATCTGTTTTGATTGAATGATAGTCTCATTATTCAGGATTTGAAAATGGGGACTGGAAAAAGCCATAATAGAAAGGCGCCAACAGATCAATCAAAACGTAAGATAACAAATGCTAATTCTCAAAAACAGCGTAGTATTTTTGAAATGCTGACCACCAAGGTCCAGTCAAAGCTCTTTAGCAGAAAAACCCGAAAAACCAAGGTGGTGGAAACAGGGCCTGCTACAACAAATGACCCAATATTAGGAGAAACAAAATGTTCCTATATGCAATGCTGCCAAACACTAGCCAAACGGGAGGCACTGTATCCGTTTGCTTACTATTCTTGTAACTAAGCAGGATGGTTTTGTAGACTTTGTGGTGAATACGGTGAAGGGGATGAATACTGGAAAACTACCACCATTAAACTACATGGACAACCAAACAAAACTTTGTAATAATCATGAAAAAGGGTCAAAACACTCAGGATCAAAGGTTAAAAAATCAGAAATTGAAAACATGCTTGCTAAAGGAAAGATTTACAAACAACTTTGTGATGGTAAAAAGTGGGAGTCCAGAAAAAAGGAAAAAAGGAATCTTCGCATCATAGAAAGTTTCTTAAAACTACATATCTCGAAAAAATTGGACAGTTTGTGAAAACTTCAGTGATTTTGTTGAACTTTTACGAGATCTTGCTGACTATAGATGCACTACCTCAGTAGACGAATATATGTATATTCAGATACAAATGAGATCAAAGAAGAATTTCTTGGCATGGTGGAGGTTGTTGGAAGCAAAAGTGCAGAGTTGCTGTTTAAAAAATTAAGGAGGATTTTGACGTGAAAAATTTAAGACATAAAGAAGATGCGGTTGAATGGAATTGACGTGACAAATACTATGAGCAGGGAAAGAACCAGATTGCGGTGAAGTCTTTAGTGACAAAGTGCATCACAGAAAATATGTCAACTGGTGAAACCATATCCTCATGCTGGTATTTGTCCAATTATTTGTCCACAGATCATAGGCTTCAAATGTTTAAATGGCTTTGATCATTTGCTGCTACCAGTAAACTAATGAAGTATTCCACAGTAAAGGCTGCAGTTTTGGCAGAAAGGTTTTACAGAAGGAAAAAAGAAGCAAGTAGCCAAAGGTGTACTCGGCTCGACTCATGAGTGCATTAGACACTTTGATTTAAGTTAAATCTAAATTAGAAACTAAAGTTAAACTAAGAACTTCATTTATGTTAACATTGCAAGTAAGTTTACTAGGTTAAACATGAAGATAGTGAAAATGCTTGACAAGGACTGGGTGTTGTTCCAGGAGTAAGAATTTCAATTTCTTTCAATGTCTAATGAGCACTTACAAAATAACAATCTTATTAGCACCGACAATGAAATACTGGAAAAGATTGAGCAATTTAAGTCAAACATTAGAATTCTATTTCTCAACGCTACGCTGAAAGAAATAAATTCTGCCATTCAAATTAATGATCCCATATTTTTGGAGTTTCACACATTCAACGTTAATGCCCAGTTTTTGGTGGAAGAGTTTCACGATAAAATTCCAACACTCAAAAATTTACCTTAACAATGAAGTTTAAATCGACAGAACTGCCATAAACGACGAGTCAACAGACTGTTTTTTTTCAAGATTTCTGTTAACTGGTTCAAAAAGAATTTGATGAAAGAAACAATGAAGGGAGGATGCTGATTCAACAAAAGAAATTAGATGTCTCAAAAGTCGTTCAGTACAAAGACAATCATCCAATAAATCCATCAAAAATAAATGTGCAGATGCACGCCGCACGAAGGGAGTATGTAGAATTGGTAAAAACATTATTTAAATTCTCCTTGTTGTGATACCACTAAGTAAGGCAAATTTAGAAAGAGGATTCTCTTGACGAATTAATGCGTATTATCTAAATGGGACCAGCAAGCATAATAAAGAAATCTGGGAGACTTTGTTTGACAGTTACCGTAGCTGGTATTTCTGAACTATGATTTTTATGATCACCAAATTTTTGGAGAAGCTTCTCTATACATGTGGGTAACATTTCTGTTTATACGAAATTTTTGATATTTTTTACTTCACATTCTAGAAGTATTATCTAAAAACACTAAAATTATGTCATTTCATCTACCATTTTGAATTTTGTTGTAGAAATATATATATATATATTCTTTTTTAGATTTTCTAATAGCCTGTTATATTGGTGTTATTTTGATGTACAGGTTTATATGTTTAAAAAAAAGTCATTTACCACAAATTTATTTATTTTTTAAATTACTTTTAGAAACCCATAAATATAGGTAATATTGAAAAAGTTAATGTTAGTTTTACCGTCATTTAAAGATATTACAATGGTTTGATATGCTATAGTTAGGTTTAAAGTAAAAATGGTAATTTATCTTATTTTTATTGGTGCATTGTATTGCAATATTAACTTTAGCATTGCTTTCATAGAACACAGGTACACTTTTCTCAGAAAGAAGCATTATTTTCACAGTGAAAGAATATTACGAAAACTAAAAAAAAAAAACAGAAAAAGTTTGAAGCAAAAAATTTTAAGCTTGAAATTGAAATAAACAAATCCAGATAACTTCCAAAATTTTCAGAAAAGCTCATGGCTAACACTCTGAAAGGAATTAAATAGTTCTTATGGTGTATGGTCTATGCCAAGTACGTCGAACCATTTTCACCATATACTTTTTCTCTGGAATATCTTATTTCTGTTAGTGTCATGTCAGAGTTTTTCAGTATTACCAACTTGTTATTTTCAATCTACTCATGCATGGATTTATATGACTTATTTTTATGATGACATAATTGGTCACTTTTGCTTAGATTTTGATTTAAAATATAACTGTACCATATGGTAATGTGTTTATCGATTCAAGAAATGATAAACAACTCACGTCATAGAAGCCTTCACTTTCAGTAAATGATCTCATTCGATTATCATATGTTGTGTTTGGATTATTTGTTGAGTTATCTAAATTTTCATTAACAGTTTCTTCTCTGTGAGAACCATCTTCATTTAGTTCTTCAGTAGCTCCATTTACACCTAAAGAAAATGATATAACTAACATAAGCCTTTTTGTAAATTTTAAAGAATCTATTAAAGAAAGAAAAGAAAGTTGTTCATATATGACTTGGTGATGAAAAATTTAGAAATTGATTTGTAAATGTTTTTATAGAAAATATTAATAGCTTATTCCTAAAATTATTTTAAAATTTGATTCTCACTTGATTATTGTAAAAAGCAATTTGTTCGTGTCTGGTTGAATTTAAAGATCATAATTGAGGTTAGGGTGGAACAAAGATCATAACTGAGGTTAGGGTGGAGCAAAGATCATAACTGAGGTGAGGGTGGAACAAAGGTCATAATTGAGGTGAGGGTGGAACAAAGATCATAACTGAGGTGAGGGTGGAACAAAGGTCATAACTGAGGTGAGGGTGGAACAAAGGTCATAATTGAGGT
>JAUZNK010005026.1:0-10156 GCA_035046665.1 Euphysa ruthae | reverse complement strand
TATATATATACAGAAAAAGTATGTATTATTATTTTGCAAAAGATCAAGTTCTTTAAAAAAAAAGGAAGCGGGTAGACAGACAGAAGAAATATGTATTTTTTCTTTGAAGATTTTTTTTTTGTTTTAATCTTTTCAAGTTTTAAATAAAACTATAAAACTATAAACTAAGTAATTTTTGTGGATTATTGGTTAGCTGATTTGTTTTTTATAAATGCAATAATGTCCGAATATAATAAATTATGTCAAAGCTATAAAATAATTTTTTTTTAATTCATTATTTTATTATATACAGTAATATTTTTCCATTTATATCTTCTATTGGTTATATTTTTAAATAAATAAATTATGATCAAGAAGAAAATTTAACTTTTAATTGCTTAGTTATGTGTATTTAAGGAGTCAACATTAGGTATAGTTAATGTAAACAACCCTTAAAAAGTTTTATACTAATGCTAAGTCCCGCATCCCACTATTTTAATCGTAGAAAATATTTTTGTATATTTTGGTTAAAATAAATCGCGTTCCACATGCCATTTTATGTTTGTTATTTTTCTAAAAGGTAGGAAAAGTTAAATTTTTATCTTTTAGTTTTTTGCAAATTTGTATCATGTTTTAAATGAGTTCTCTCATCTTTATTTCCGACAAAGCACTAATCCTGTTGGACATTGACCTTTGGCAGACACATATTTGCAGCCTTGTATCTGCCCAGTTTGAAAGTAGTCTAAGTATCGTAAAATTTCTCCGCGCAGCACAACCATGGAAACTGGAAAGGTCTTTTTTTGGGAATGGTGAGAAGGGAGTGTAGAAGAAAGGAATTGAGGGAGGAAGGGGATGGGATTTTTCAGGATTTTTAAAAAGCCATGACGTTAATCCTATTTCATATTTTAAAAGACATTCAGTTAGTAAAAGCTAAAGAATTTTGCAAATTAAATTTTACAGTAGTTACTCTTTGTAGTGTAAGTAGAGCTTTATAGTGAATATCAGGAAAGTTAGTTTATTTTTAGATAATAATAAAATTTCAGGAAGTACAGGGATTTCAGATGTAGATTTATTTTCATTTATTTGCAACATATAGCAATTATAGTGAATGTAAATCAGAAGCAGAAAAGTTATTTTGACTTGAGCTTATATTACCTGATGATTACTACGAGTTTTTTTCAGAATCTTATTTATAGTTTCTTTAGCATCTGATGAAAATATTTATATAGCGTATAACGGGTAACTCAAGTAGTGAATCCTAAGCAGTGTTGAAAGCTATTTCAAGAATTATGAGACAGAATGAAAAAGCAGAGAACTGATAATTTGATAGCCTATATTGACAAATATATTGAAGAAGTATGAGCTATCTAGAAACCAGTTGTTGGGATATTTATTGTACAGAAACAATATCCAAGCTAACAAAAGCATCGCAGAAATTCTTTGTTAAACAATAATTATTTTAATCAAAATTCATTCACCAATTAACTTCACTAATGCATGCATTAACGCTAAGTAGAGAACATATTCGAAAAACTTATTTCATTTTGATTTCAAAAATTATTTATTTTCCAACCTCAAATGAATTATGTGGAGCCAGAAAGGTCCTTCATCCTGTTGTTGACACATGTTTAGATGGTAAAGGTGTAGATGTTGATAAAAAAATCCTTAATTAAAATGACAATTGATTCAGTGCTAATTATAGTCTTACAAGAAACTGAATTTATTTTATCAAATAGTGAAAATTACAAAATGAGTTTTAAATATGGAGATGATTTTGAATACAAAGTCTATGGTAGGAAGTACGGAAAATATTTTTCAACATGGAAGCTCAATTGCAACTACCTCAACCATCATCATCATCATTTTATATTTTATGGGTCATGCTCCAAATTCTGCAAGACCTTTGAGGCCAATTTATCTTATTCCTGAAGGAAAAGCAAATGAAGGTTTATTAGATCTTGTTGTTAAATCATTTGGTGCAGCATGTTGAAAAGTTGAATGAAGATGATATATGTTGTATAATCAATGATAAAGCTATTGACATTTGTTTTTAATCAAGACACTTGAAATTTAAAAGGAAAATAAGTGGACTGGGAGGAGCAAGTTGTATTCTTTGTGAATCTAAAACAGTTGACTGGATAACTTAAGCCAATATTCAGCAAGGTTTTCCTATTGAAAGGAATGTTACTGACTCATTTATTTTGTATGAGCAACTAGTATATGAAAATGGCGATATTCCTGTAAAGCCAGATGGTTTTGCTACAAGAAAGGGTCTTACTAAAAAGCCAATTACTAACTCAAGTCAGAAATGTTTAACCATCACTCAATGGTACTAAACGGTTTTGGAAACTCTCATATAGATGTAACATTAACTATAGAAATCGGGTTGAAAAAGTGGTCCATTGAGTTAACCAATTCGAAAAGCTATAAAGAGAGTAATAGATATAATTCAACCTTAAACTGGATTATACATAGATTCATGCAACAAAGCCAGTGGTGATGATGGAACCTGTACTAATGGGCCACAAGGTTGTTGGTTCTTTTATGAAGAATTAGTTCCAGTACTGCCTATTTTGTGTGACCATCAGTATATTGACAATGTTCTTTTGCTACAACGTCAACTGAGTGTTATTCTTCGTATTGTTAGTAGTACCAGAAGAATTAACCTGGTACTCTTTAATCAAATGTGCATTGATTTCAGTATGATTTTATTCAATAATTTTCCATGGGCTCGTTTAAATCGCGCACTTCATGGAGCAGCTCACCATTCCACCAAACTAATTGTTTTCAATGATGGTCAAGTTTAGGAATGTTATCTGAAGAGGGTTTAGAATCCAACAATAAAGATCCTGCTATATACAACACTTTTAGTGAAGCCCACTTTCCTAAAAGATATACTGAGTGTGGCTCTAATGAACATATAATTCGTTCACATGGTCGTTGATATGCTAAACCGAGTAAAGAGTTTGATTCCCATGTTGAGTCAACTAGACTAAATAATAAAGTGATAGTTTTGTATATAGTTTTGAATTTTTTAAAGTATTCAAAAATATTGATATTTGCCCAAAGCTTGTCCAAATAATTAATTGGGCACTTAGGCTGCAGGTTTTTTTTTTCATTTCATTTCATTGTTACGCTTCAAACAAGCTCTTATTGACCTTCTAAAGTTTTCCCAATTTAATTATATGGAATAAATGTTTTGAGTGAAAAATGACCAAAAAGGAAACTAGGTCCCAGATCCCCAATTTTTATTTTAATGTCTCACAGATATTATACGCTTCTAACGAGCCCTTATTGACCTTCTGAAGGTTTTCCAATGTAATTATATGGAAGAATAACTGTTTTAGGTGAAAATTACCATATATGGAAACTAGGTCCCAGATCCCCAATTTTTAAAAAAAATCTATTTACTTTTCTAATTAAAAGTTTCACAGTTACTTTACACTTCCAAAATGCCCTCAACCACTCTCCCAGCTTTTTTTAACATTGTGTTATGTACCTATTTCCAAAATTTTCCATTTTGGTCCACTGTGCTTTAACATTTATTTGCTATGCTATAATGATAAACACTGTAACAATAATTTGCTCCCTATGACGATAATCTCTGTAACAATAATTTGCTCCCTATGACGATAATCTCTGTAACAATAATTGGCTCCCTATGACGATAATCTCTCTAACAATAATTTGCTATACAATAATGATAATCACTGTAACAATAATTAGCTACACTATGACAACACTGTAACAATAAGTCGCTCTTGCTATAATGATAATCAACAAAACAATAATTTGCTCCTTATGACAATCCCTGTAACAATAATTTGCGCTTTAACGATAACACTGTAACAATAATCAAAAAGATTATAAAATTGTTAATATTTTGATGGAATATTTGGATTTGATGCTTTGGCACATTATCACGCACACTTCAATACTCTGGATTTGCTTCATGAATTGTTTTTAGGCGCTACAGAGAGAATATGAAAACACGCAAGACAAATGGAGAGCATTAGGGTACAAGAAAGCTATTTCTTCGATTCATAACTATCCTAAACCTCTGGAAACTTTTGAGGTTAGTTTTAGTTTTGATTAGCAGCCTAGTAATTCATTATTTTATCATACCATTCTGGTTAGCAAGGTTTGCCTCCTTCAGTTTTTTCGATTTAAAAATTCGAACTTACTTTTGATTACTTTTTTTCCTGAACATTTCAAAAAATTGGTCTCAAAAAATTTGATTATAACTTTTAACAATACTCAACAAAAATTGAATACTTGGATAAAATCATTGATTTACAGCCAGAATTTCATAGAGCTTTTCCTCTCTGTCTCATTTCCCTTTTTTAAAATGAGGGATGACACTAGTGGTTGCTTAGTACATGATTTTTTGTTTCCACTGTGTACTTTTTAAAACAAATTTTAAATTTACTCCCATTTTTTTGTTCAATATTGTGGTAATGTAGATATTTCAAAAAGGGAATCGAGAGACATACTGAGATCAAGTTATTCGAAATACTTTTGAAGAAGTAAAAAAAATTTACTACCAATACCTTAATCCTATATATTTCTGGTCAAATATTTGGTAACAAGGTGGTTTAAATTCCCCTGTAATAAAAGTATATAGGGAGAAGAGCTAATAATCATATGAGTTCTTTAATGTTAACTGCAAAAAATGATGTAATTATTAAAACGTAACACATTTCAAATTTATTTCTCTTACTCATTCATGTATTTGTCCCTAAAATATTTTGTCACAAAACTTTTTTGGGGATATAATTGTTTGGTTGGTAGCTTGTGATAGAAAAAATTGAAAAAAATGAGCAAAAATAGGTCATAAAATAAATAGAATTAAGCCATAAAATCCTAACCAACTAACCACCCTAACCAAGTTAAATTATCCCACTGCTTTTTATCAGCCCTCTTGTATCTGGAAATCTCATGAAATAATTTAGATTAAATTTTCCCATGTTCCAAGACATGTTAAGACTATATAGGAACAATTGTCTTCTTGTTGAAAGATGCGTTGTTTAGGAGCAATTATTTCCCTGTGCTATATTTTGCTTGAATTTTTTCTTGCAAGAGACCTTGTCCTTTCACTTAACTTTTACACTAGTCCGTCATGAGTTCCATACTAAACTTGTGGTAAGACACAAAATAACAGAAGTGAGTATTAAAAATAAGTTTTTCTTGCAGGGGTAAAAAAAAGGAAAAAGTGTGTTTTTCAAAACCGTTAGTGATAACCATATGTACAATCGTATATAATCATATATACAATCATATATAAGTCAGGTAATAAGCAGAAACTAATGTATTTGCTGTAATGTGCCATCAACATACAGCACTTGATGTCTTATCAAGAGACATCAATTAAAATTCTCTATAAGTGCAATGTTTATCTGAATAAAGCAATGGAATTTCAAACAGCTAAAATAAATGCATTATATTTTGCCTTCTGCTAAGAAATATATTTGCCATGTTAGAGCAATTGAATTCAAAACAATAAAACTGGCTATTTGTAAATGATTGATTTAAGCAATGCGTTAGTGTTACCATCTTGAAACACTTTATCAAAAAAAGGAAATCTTATGAAAAAATAAAACCCGTTTTCAGAAAAACTGTTCAAGGTCAAAATTCTATTTCTTTCCCGAACTCATTACTTAGGAAGATACTATTAAAAGGGAGGTTTATTAACACATGCAAGAATTATGTAATTATTTAACCAACAACGTAAATTGCAGTGGAACTGTTACATGGCCTATGCTTTTTTGTGCGTTTTCCTGCCATTGACTAATAGCTATTTTTATTGATTAATTGTTTTTTTATGATGAAATAGCTACTAAGCCATTCACTGTCAGAAAATAAATCATGCATTTGGATGGTGTAGACTAGGTCGAATAGCAACTTCATAGTTTTAAGTGCTACAAAGAGCCTGTATAAAAAATTTCCTTTTCAAGCTATATTGGGAGGGTAAAAAGTTTGCACCGTCATTTTGAGATTAAATAGTTCGCACCGTTTTTTAAAGAATTTTATTAGATATAGAAGAACAAAAGTTTATTTATTTGAAATATAGCCCTTTAAAAACAATTAAAAAGTACCATATAATCCAAAGAACATTGTTTATAATCAATAAGTGTCTAAAACATGTGCAATATGATAAATATAAACTTTTTGACAAAAATTCCTAACTTTCTCTTAAAATAACAAACATGCTATGAAAAGTGGCTCAACTTGTTTTGTTTTTTCAATATATAGACTTTTGAATTACAAACTTGTTTTTGCCCAATAATATTCACAGGGTACTCCTGCATACTATTTAATCGTTGCGCGCTAATGATATGTGATTAAAAAGTATTCACTGTTATAATCAAATTAGGAAGTAAAAATTTGTGTTAAAATTTGTCTATTTTAGAATCTTGTCGCATTTTCCTAAAGACATAGTGGTTATTCCCGTTTATCACATTATTATGAAACTAGATGTTACAGCATTTAAAGGTGATAAGTGGGATGTATCAAAGGTGGGATGCTCCTGAATTTAACACCTTAAAAACTCGATACGACATTGTATCATGCATAAACCAACATGATATATATTTAAAGATGTAATGTAGATATTTTGTTTAGATATACTTTGGTTCTTTATTATTTTTTAATTAAGAAGATACAAAACCATATAACAGGCTGGATTTATTAGATAAAAAACCATATAACAGGTTGGATTTATTAGATACAAAACCATATTACAGGTTGGATTTATTAAGTTTTTTAGTGAGAAAAATCTTCTAAATATTTAACAATATGTTAATTCCATAATCATTGTATTGACCATTCTTCTGTTTGCACCACTTTAAATGAATGAAAACAGATTCATACCACTAACAAAATATCACGCAGTGTCGATTAATAACTAGTTGTGTACTTTTTAATAATTTTAGAAAATAAAAAATATGCACACTTTTTTAAAAAATACACCAACAGAGAAGATGTGAGTTTTACAAAATATATTGGACTGTAGCGCAGCTACATTGTACACAAAATAAAACAGATTTTGAGAAGAAATATTGTTGCGTGTTGTATGTATGTATGTATGTGTGTTGTGTGTTATGTGTGTGTCTTACTTCACTCACTCACTCACTCAGTCGCTCGCTCGCTCGATCTGCTTACTTGCTTGCTTAAATCTTTGAGAACGAGCATCTTATTTTGTGACTAAAAATAAGCCTTAACAAAGTTATAACAAACATAGTTATATAACACAATGAAACAATAAGCAATGTTTGACTTGAAATCTGTCAAACAAAAATAATTACAGGAGGCCCAGCACATGCCATACAGTACATAATTGAGACAGAAGGGAGAAACTAAAATTTAAGTTTTCAACCATTCAAATAGCCAACCATCAAGCAAGAAATTATGAATTAAATATCTCTCCAAAAAAACCGTTACAAATATTCAGGTAAAACAACATTCAGATCAGGATCCACAAATGTTAGAAAGTATCTCCAAAGGGTTTATCCACAGAGCATTTTTGATTTTTTTAAAAAATATTATTAAATGGAAAAAAAAATATTAAAAAAAAAAAGACGATCTGACAACAAATTAAAATTACCAGCTGTATCACTACCATAGCTCCTGTTATTATTATTGCTGGAAACTACAAAAAACCTTTTAGAAAGCATTCTGCTAAACAATTTCTTATCAAAACAAGAATCTGACCACTTCCAACAAAACCAATTCGGAATCTATTAAAGCGACCCTTTGATTTAAATGTAGCTGAGGACATTGGTATCTAAAGCAGACTGAAAATTTATAATATAACAAAATTTGTTATCGAGAAAAAGGTATGTTAAATTAATTTAACCAGAATCTCATACAAGAGCTCCTCATTGGAAAAATACATTAGATTGTGTAAGGTTTTGAGTTGGTATATGCAGTAAACATAAATATTGATTTCATTTTTATATATCAAAATGTTTAATTTAATTTTTTTGCTTTTTAATCATTTTTTTTCCTATGATTATATATTATATTATTGTTATTATTATTATTTATAATTGATATATTTATATATATATTTATAATTGATATATTAACAAAATTACGTAAGTGATATCCACCATTAATAAAGTAAAATTACTATTTTCTTTATTTAGGAGGTAAAAAATCTACCATTTGTAGGAGAGAAACTTGCAAAAAAGATTTTTGAGATAATAGAGACTGGCCACCTACGCCGTTTAGACCATCTTGATCCTAAGATACAAGTAATAAATGCTTTTGCTGATGTTTGGGGGGCAGGACCAAAAACTGCTGAACTTTGGTACGCACAGGTAAACTTTTATTATCCAATTAATGGATCAATTTATTGATTTTTTTTTTGAAAGTTCTATGATTTTAAAGGCTATTAAAGTCTATTAGAGGTTTAAAAGATAATTTTTAATGTTTTAAATTTTTTTCTGATAATTTTTTGCAAAAATGTTTGATACCAACATTCATTTCTTTTTTACTGCATATTAATTTTGAATTCACATCATAAGTTCATTTTCTTATTTAGAATTAGGTTTGTTTAGTTTAGTTTTTAAGAAAGTTTGTGGTATAGTTTAACTGAACACTTAACTTGGTTTATTACTGGTTTTCCACTTGAAGGTTTCAAAGGTTTCCCAAAATTTTGTTAATTAAGTCAGAAAACAACTCTAAAACAAACTCTAAGCGACGAGTACAACATGTGTTAATCAATGATTTGAAAACCTTACTTATGCCTGAAAGAAGACTGATAGTATGGTGATTACTAGGACAACAGATGGTGACTTCCAGCAACCATGTGTTCAAATGTAGTTTCACTTGACACTTTCGAAAGGGAATATAAGCATCGATGCCAACATGAAGCCAAGAAACATTTTTTTACGGCATTCCTTTGTACCACAGTTGAAGATGTGTTTTTATGGAATGTCATAGAAAGAGGTGATGTCCACGTTAAACACTGAGTGGTCAGAGTTGAGACAGATGTCTTGCAAATATTAGGATTCGAAGAAAGAAGCTGATTGTCACAAGAAGGAAGAAAAGTTTGAGAATTGATTAGTTAATGACTGAGATATGACAAAGTTAAATGTGTCGATTCCAGAAAGGCTAGTAGTTCGAGAGAAAGCTAGCTAGTCTTTGTGGTGGGCTTTGAAGTCCCCAAAAACAAATATATTAGCAGATGGGTGTATTATGGGAGCCTTTTTGATATTTTCAAATGGATTTAATTACACTGCAGGACTGTGTGAAAGGAGAACGCTAAAAGAAAAAAAGATAACTGGCTGACTCTAGAAGAGTTACACAGATGAGCGATTCATTGGGGTTTTTAAGAGAAATTTCACAAGCTATAAACAGATTGTTATGGACAAAGATGTCAAGACCATGTATGTGACAAGATGAGTTCTTGCGATTGGTAGGAAGGAAACCAGCTACAATAAATTTAGACAAACTTATGGAAGGATCAAGGTTTGTTTCAAAATTTTACTAGATGTGAAATTGGTGAATTTAGAGAAAATATTCCACATGAGAAAAGTTACTGTGAAGACTATAAATTTTGGTGAACCAAAGAGATACAGGTTTGGGTGATGTTTTACGGCTTTATTTGAGTTTAATAGTAATTAGCATTTTACAACATTGGGTTTAAAAGAAGTCAGATCAGTCTGTTATTTTGCTTTTCAGCTTAGCATGTACTTATGTCTCAGAGAAGCAAAACAAGAGTAAGAGTAATACGTTTTGGAACAAATTATTTCTAAGAAAAAATTTTTTGCTGTGGAATTCAATGCAATTTTAAAACTTTGAATGAAATATTTAAAATACGATGATTACTTTGTCTTTTATGAGATAACAATGCGTATTTCTTCAAATTTGTATAATTATTATAAATTTGTATAAATGTATTAACCTTAATAAAATTTTAGGTTTTATATTAATAATTTAAACAATTTCCATTCGCCATGCCTTGAAAAATTTCAAATAAGTTTTAAATTTTATTTGATTTTAATGAAAATTTAGGGTCATCGAACCTTGAAAGATTTGGAAAGTAAAGCTGAATTAAACTTCCAGCAAAGACTTGGTGTAAAACACTACAATGATATTAATGAGAAGATGCCAAGGAGTGAAGTTGCACTAATTGAAGAACAGGTGGCTGTTATCACATTTGATTTATATA
>JAUZNK010005025.1:0-10158 GCA_035046665.1 Euphysa ruthae | reverse complement strand
AAAAATACACCAGCTCCAGTAAAGATTTACAAGAACTTAGTAAACATGAGCTCTGAAAAAATTAATCGTAATAAAGACTTTCATGACACAAGATTCAGCCGAGTCCTGACACGTAATGCTCACATACGCCTTGGGTATAAAAAGGAAACGTGAAGTTGACACCGCCATTGGAAACAAAATTTTAGACTTGAGCATTTTAAATTCAAAGCTAAAAATTTCTGTTGTTTGTAAATATTGTAAAAAACCTGGAATGTTGATAGCTAATCTATCAACTGATAAAAATCGTCTTGCAGAAAAGCTAGTTTTGAAATGCACTGTGTGTAACGTAAGCCGTCTACCTTTTTATACCAGTTCTCGATCGCCTGAAAAACGGTTCAACATAAATGTCTGTTTTGTGCAAGCAAGTTTAGGGATGGGTCGTGCTGGCCTTGAAAAATTTTGTGCTGGAATGGACTTCCCAGCGCCAGTTTCTTCAACACCTTATAGCAAAATTTTAAAATCGTTATCTGTATTATTAGTCAACAAAGCAGAAGAGCTTATGATGAAAGCATGCAGTTCTTTGTTTGCTCTTACAGTGGAAGAAAAATCAGAAAAAATTAACACGTTGCCGGATGGGAAAATGGTTGCAAACGTCAGCGTAACTGTTGATGGTACATGGCAGCGAAGAGGACATTGCACCAAAATTTGTGTCGTGTTTGTTATATCTGACCGAACTGGTGAAGTACTCGACTACATGGTCAAAAGTTTAGTTTGTCATTTATGTACAAAAAATGCTACTTTGTTGGGAGGCAAGGACAGTGAAAAGTTTTCTGAATGGTACAAGATTCATAGTTCTTCATGTTTAGTAAATCATTGGGGTACATCAGATAGTATGGAGAGTGAGGGTGCCCTTACGCTCAATAAAACGAGGTTGTCAGAAGTATACAACATTTGTCGGGAATGGAGACACTGGTTGTTTTGGAAAAGTGAGGGAATCTTGTGATGAAGTTTTTGGTGAAGATTATATTGTTGTTAAGGAAGAGTGTGTTGGACATGTGCAGAAAAGAATGGGTAATGGATTGAGGGAGAGATAAAGAAAAAAAAAGGCTTGAAATTGACAGACGGGAAAACGATTGGTGGAAGAGGGAGGCTAACAGATAAGATTGTTGACAAAATGCAGAATTATTTTGGAGAGAATATCAGAAACAATAGTGGGAATTTGAAGGCGATAGAAAATACTGTTTGGGCAATTTTTAGGCACATGATTCGTGATGATAATCAACCGCTAGACGTCCAACATACTCTCTGTCCTAAAGGAAATCAATCATGGTGTACTTACTGGAAGAATAAAATAGCTTATGATGATTCCAAGCACCTACCAACATGTTTTAGAGAAACATTAAAATCATTGTTTAAGAACTTAACAAAATTTGAGTTGCTAAATCGTTGTTTGAAGGGCCTAACTCTAAACCAAAATGATATGTTGTGGAGTAGATGTCCCAAAACTAAATTTAATGCGGATGTAAGTAACAGTTATTAACTCCATCGGTATATCATGCACAGAAAATCAGTTTTTTGCATTAAGAAAAAAGGATTCTTTCTGTATAAGAGTCGCTGCAAGAAAAATATTGGAGAGAACGCGAAAACATAGAATTTGTGGTCTTCAAAAAAGGAAGATCCAATAAATTATAAAGCCGGTGCTTTTGGATTGTCTTCTGAATCTGAAGATTTAACTGCGAAAAACAAAACGATTAAAAAACCCGTGAAAAATGTAGTTGCACAAACAACGAAACAATCTGCAAAAGATGTAGTTGCATGGAAAATGAAACAACCTATAAAAGATTAAGTTGATATTGACATTACTTTTATTTGTGATAATGATATCAAGCTTTTAGTAGTAAATTCCAATCTATTTATACGTTCACAACTCTACAGAATTGGCCGCTGTTATTAAAATTTTATTCTCAAACACTTATTTGCCGTGCCTTGATAGGGTTGATATTTTGGTTATCTCTTTGGTTTTGTTAAAAGAGTTAATATGCATTCAATAGATAATGATCTAACTGCCAAATAAAAATTTTAGAATAATAGCATGAGCGGCTCTTGATTTGAATTATTTTTTAACTTTCAAATGCGCCTTTCTCAGATTTCATTTTTCAGGGGGTAAAAATTCTGAGCGGGTAATAAAATCTTAACAGCTAATCCAAATTGCTTGAAATTTTTTACAGAGATACACAGTTAGTTAATAAGTGATTTCCTAGAGTTAGTTTTTTTGAAATAATTTTTTTTTATAATTTTTTTTAAAAAAAATATCTTTTCAATTTTACCTCCTGAATCAAAATATTTAAAAAATTTAAAAACTAACAAATCATTCTATTTTGGTATTATATTATAGAATTTGAGTTTTAGCCGAGTATAGCTGCTAGCGTTTCCTATATTAGCCGCTCAATTTTTGTTGACAACCCCTTCTTTACCTCCTTTTTTTATTTTATTTTTTTTACTTTTATGAAAGGTCAATGTTTATTCTTTAGTTGTACAAAACATGAAATTGTTGTTTCATCTATATTGGAAGTTATGGTATGTACAGTATTAAGTGTTTTTTTTCTGCTTCTTGCGTTGACGACCACCTAATATTTAAACTTTAATAATAGCAGTGTTTGGAAATTAATGGTAGAATTTAAATTTTTAACCCTCCGCAAGGTTTAGTCCAAGTATCAGCAACGAAAAGTTATCATTTTACTATATATTAAACTATACATGTTTTACCTATCAAGCAAAGATCTTAATGAAAAAAATTCTTTCCAATAAACCAGACAGTCTTTAGCCTTTTCTAAATTTAGGAATATTTCACGGAATATTTCGCTCAAATAACTCTAGTGTTTTGAAAGTTTTAATTCTCATCCCATTAGCTTATTGACGATATGAAGCTTGTTCAGTGGATAGCTTTCATAATAAATATTCTATTTGATTAACAGTAGTAGAGACGGAATCTGATGCCAAAGTTTTGAGCAATTCTGAGTAACTATTATCTTACCTTATACGGCCGCTTTAAATCAGGTTGTTTGTATCTCAACCATAGTAATGCTGACAGTGTCGTCCCGTAAAACGTCCAAGTCGCAAAGTTAAAGTAGTTTATTAAAGTACCGAAGTTAGAAGATTCTGGTATTAACATTAACCAAGATATAACGCTCTAAAACAAAAACGTTGAAAGAGAAGCTTCAATCAGTTAACAATGAATTGGTCTGTTTAAGATTTTGGCAGAAGTTTGTTCTATAACCACACAACAAACGTTCTAAAATTTAGGTTTATATAAACCAAAGAGGAAGACTGGAATTTGTCTTTTCTTTATCGGCTTTATAGTTTTAGAACTTTGGAGAAGGAATAAAATTTCTTAACAAATAGGAAGTAAATATCTTTAAACATCGCTACATTCCCATCACTAGCCCTGCAGTTTATTTTAAGAAGAAAAGCGATTCCTAACACTTCTTTAAGAATGAATATTTTGGGGAAATCTCGTAGCTACATTTAGTTATAAAAAATTTAAAACAAAAAATTCATTTTTTGATTTTGGTGTAACGAAGAGTTCCGTGGTCTTCCTTGAAACACTCGAGAAAATAATTTTTTAATAAATAAAGCTATATACCAAATAATTGTGAGGCTAATAAATTTTATCGTAAATTCGCTTAATTCGATCTCTGCCTGTTTTAGACAAATAATATAGTATAAAATTTTTTTGAAGAGAAACCAAAAATTTTTGTGACGAATTTAGTAAAAAAATTTAGTATCTAATTGCAGACGTTTGAACTTTCCAACGAAAGTTCACAAATATGACAAAACACAAGTTTGAAAAAAAACTTTTAAATTTGAGGGAAAATTTTACATTACGAAATAATTAGTGGACTTGGGTTCAATTACCCTGTTTTATAACTAACATCTATACATTAAAAAAAAAAAAACGTGAAAATGCAACTATATAAAACGTCATAGTATATTTTGCTTTTCAATGTAAAATAAATTTTCTACATTTTCGTTAAATACTTAAATATATTTGCTTTCAAACGAAGACAATCAAAAGTGCAATGAAAATCTAAGCCATAATTTCTCGCACTAGAATCATTCCATTTTATTTATTTTAATGAATCTCCTTAGAGCTATATTTCTTAGTTTAGTTTGTTATTCTTCGTTTTGCATGTATGTAAATTTTTTTTGGCTGAGGCTCATTAGTTGGTACAGTGACACTTGAATAACTACTGGGCGTTATATGTCTTTTATTCAGACAATATGGTTTGTTTTAGGTTCGTTTTTTTATGAGAGAATACTTTTTTTTGTTAGTTTTTTTCAAGCTATTTTTTATTTGTGGTCCTAATTTTTTAAGCTAAGGTGTTTTTATTAGTATTAGTTTTTTCATTGTATCTGGTTCTAGTGGTCTATTTCGCTTCATCAGATGTCTAATTAAGGTAGTATATGATTTGAGCAAATTCTTTGAAAAATTGAGTGAAAATTTGAAGACAAGGCATGATTCGTAAATCAGATCAAACTTGGCATGCGTATCATAGAATATGTTAGGACTTACTGTGAATATAAGTGCTGGTAACGGTGTGTGCCTCTCATTGTGTACCATTGCCAATAATTTTGGAAGGTGGCCGTCTCTTGCAGCCGCATAAACTAACCTGTAAAAGAAAGGTTGAAAATGGTTTTAAAAATATTCCACTTGCTCATATTCGGTTTGCTTTTACAATCTACCTTCAAAAATCCAGTGTGAAATTACTTTGAGTAAATAAAATAGATGGAATTAAAAACCAATTAATAGTCAACTCTCCTTCCAAGTAAAGGAGCATCGATAATATTCATAAATAAAATATATTTCAACAGTTCTTTTTAGCAAATTAAATAAACACAGGACCGATAGATTCTATTCAAAGTATCTTAATGAGCATTAAAATATAGGTATTTGGAGTACCCATATATTTTGTTCTTTAAAACTGAAAATGGAATGCCAGAAAAAGAGGGAGTGATAAAATAATTACCCGAATGTTTAGAGTCAGTCCTACTCAAGGAGAATTATATTTTATTTTTCTTTTATTATTACATACTACATGGTGTAAATTTTGTGAAGAATTACGAAACGTTGATCGTAGAATTATTGACAATTTCCGTGAGATGTGTACTATAAAAGGTAATTGCGTGATGATAAAGAATGGAAAAATAACCTTTCTGAATCTGTTGTGACTCAGATTTCGAGAAAAATAAGGCAAATAAATTTTGGACTAAATGTATAAAAAATAAAAACATGAAAACGTTGCAGCATTTTAAAGGACGTAGTGTGGTGCTTGAGATCCAATCTCTACTTAGCGAGGCTCGTCAAATCTCTTACCTGAGGCTTCTATATTTCTTTGTGATACGGTTTTTATATTTTGTACATTTAGGCTTAAATTTATATTTCAATATAACACATATTATTTTTATAAAAAAATAATAGTAATAAAATTTCACTCCAACAGTCAGTTAGTTTAAGTTTCCAACATATTTTCATTTTTAACGTGGGGCCAGCAAATAGCTTTAAGCAAATTTTTATAGAAGGTCCCACGAGTTTTGTTTTGGTGTACTTAAAGCTCCCATTAATCTAAAATTATAATATATATAAGTCTCGCTAACTCTATAATAATATTACCTTACGTTTAGAGCGCTCGCTCAGCATGCAGAGGTAAGGGGATCGATGTCCCGGTCCTCCAAATTTCTTTTAACTTTTTAAAAAATTTTTTTTAAATTCACCCATTAGCCAAATCTTGGCAGGTATACAGCTAATATCGTTAAGAGTAACTTAAACAAACCGGCAATTAGTCGTTCATTTTATTTACGTTACGAAGTATCACATTTCTATTTCACATTTCCGATTGGATTGGATGAGTATATCGAACCATGATTTCAGAACATGTTTTAATCAAGCGTTTTCATTGGTTGCTCGACATTATACAATTTTGATTGGTCATTTTCAAACAATAGAAGGCACATGATATATTTAAAACAAAAACGGTTTAATATTTTCAAAAAACTTTATTTGTGTATGTTTGTTTTTATCATAGTCATAAAATACATATATGTATTTTACTTTTTTGATATAATTGTCTTTATTTTAAGGTTGCCACATCTTAAAGCTTGCACCAATTAGTCAAATCTTGGCGGGTAAAAAGCTAGTATTAGCCATGATTTTTATTAAAAGGAATTGCAACCTAGGCCTGGTTTACTTTATGTCATGAAAATGAAATCAAATTAGCCAGATAATCGTTTCACTAAGTCATTAATTCAATTGTTATAAGAAAGTTGAAGAATTCTTTTAGCGGATGCTAAATTAACACAGCATCGTTATGTTTAAGATAAAAAAAATTCTTTAGAATCTTTTATAGGTTGATTTAGATAAAATGTAGTTACGAAAAGTTTTAAGAATATTTGTGTACTTTAAAATCAAGCAAATTTATGAAAAATTCAGACTGGAATTTACCCCAGAAATATCTGCGTTAGTCGTCAATTTTCTTCAAATAACCTCCAATCCATCCTTGAAAAACTCGAAGCTTTTTGAAGAAATAAAAAAAAAAAAATGTACTTGAATAATACCTGCTAAAAGAATAAGTGATTTTAAACATAGGTATTGGTTACCTAGGGAACTTATTTATTGTGTAAAAAATGTAGTAAAATATATAATCACGAAGGTAGGTTTAAGATTAAAAGGCCACTTTTCAACAAAACCACCACTGGTAATGCTATGAAAGGAATTGTTGCTAAACATGACCAATTATATCAGCGTCCACCCAGTCTCCACACTTCAGGAAGTTTTCTAACATTTCGAAGGGGGGGGTGGCTGGGGGGCATGGCCACACCGGCCCCCACGTAATTATCAGCCATGACGCGGAAGGGCGTTATATTTGTAACCAATAAAAAAAATAATTAAATTATGCGAAATTTCAAGCCACGGTGAACGTCGGCCGTTTTTTTAGGAATTATAATAGCTATTAAATTTTTTTTTCGTGAAGCTTGGGTTATTGCTAACATCAAAGTTCAAAAAAACTTGAATAAAAAGATTCATAAGTGTCCCAGAAGTTATAACTCTATTTAATCTATTTTATCTGATTTAAGAAAAAAAAACAATCATTGAAAAGATATGAACAGGTCTATGAAATAAAAACCTAACCTGGAAGTTAAAAGACAAAAACTGTAAAAAAATGTAATTTTTGATTAGATTTTGATTTGGTTAGAATGAGCTTGACCGGGTACAGTATTACTCAGATATATGCAGTATTAAAGAAAATCAATCTTGTTCAACTTAGAAGCAGAGAAATTTTATTAAATACAGAGCAATTGCACATCGTGGCTATGCAATGTATTGATATGCAAAACTATGAAATTAATATGACCCTTAGAAAATTCTGATCTCTCGTAAATATCTGAGCTTTTCAAAATGGTCTCTTTCATCTAATACAAAAACGTTTAAGTAAAACTAAATTAAAAAATTCAGCATAAATCATTTTGGGAATTTAGCATAAATTTTTACTTGCTTTGCTTGCTACATATTTTCTAGTCTAGGGATGCTTTAATAATTATGAAGTAGTGTATATCAATAGACAAACGCTTGCAAAAGCATGTCAAGCTTGTTGGCAAGCCAAAGTTAAATATGATATATGTCAATTGATGATAGAATAAAACTGCAACAGAATTCAGCAAACAACAAATTTTCTTACGATACTACTGATTAATATACCTGTAGCTAAATAGGAATAAATTCTTTGTCGACAGTATTGAAATTGCTTTTTATTTGGTTTTGATCTATTGTAAGAATTTTTATACAAAAAATAATAAATGAAATGATTTTATGGTATATTGCATACATAGTCAAATAAAAATATTGTTTTTAAATAAAATTATATTTCAATTCAAAATGAATTTAAATTTACGTTTTACTGTTGACGCCTTTGTTTAAAGACAGGAAACAAAATATTATAAATGTTTATGATCATTCGAATGGAATGTTAATGATTCTTTTTTTAACTTTTAAATAAAATTCTGTGTGGACAGTATTAAAGTTATTTTGATTTTGTAAGCTTAGTCTCGATTTAATTACTCTCTACTGTTTAAATATTATTTATAAAGAAAATTTATAAACAAAATATGAAAAAATAGGTAAAATAGAATTTTAGCCCGAATTTCGGGTCAAAATCTGCTGTGTCAGCAAATGAAAACTTTCCTTACTATAGAGAATTTTTTGCACTGTTTCCAAATGTGCCCCAGCTGTAAAACTTGCTGCACTATACTTTCTCAATAGGAACAATTCTATATTTTAGGTGTGTTAATCCACGAGGTATGTTAATCCACGAGGTATGTTAATCCACGAGGTATTTCATCGAAATAAATTTTACTGAAGCATATTGGAATTTTATTAAACTTTGCCGGTAAACTTTATGGTGTGTAAGAGTGGAGTGGGCCTAAAGAGTGAATTTAGATAGATTTTAAAGGGAAATTACTATTGCAGTTTGAAATTACTATAAACGCAATTTCATAGGAAAATTACAACATTTCTCTCAGATTACGTTGTGGAACAGTTGACATAAAGAATTGATCCGCACGAATGTTTTGTTTAAACTTCTCCCGATTGGCACCCAAGCACTCCTGTGGGCGTAAAGTACTAACAATTTTTTCAGCTAATAGATTAACACTAAAGCCCAAATTTCAAAACGTTCGTAAAAGTGTCCAACTGTTATTATTGCAGATTTGGTTAGGATTGATTTTGTAATCTACTTTTTCTGAATCGGCTTGCCACCTACATTTTCGCTCATCTAAATAATGGTATTGAGGGTATATTTGGTTACCAAAAATTTCGAAAATCTTAGTTGCAATTTTTTAACAATCAGATAAAATACTCACCTCCCTCCAGTAAAGGCGGATCCATTCGCTGCACCAAATGTAGAACAAGCAACGAAAACTGGAATAATCCAATCCATTACTCCGTACAGCCGCTTAGCCAATGTCTAAAAAATATATCACTCTTTAGTTTTACTTTAAACCATGATGCCATGCATGGAGAATGTAAATGAAAAGAGATAACAATTTCATGCATTGTGAGTGGATATTACAAAGTATTAAATTCCAAACTTTAAATTTAAAGATGTATTACATTGATTACCGGGTTACTGAAACCATTTTTATTATTGGCAGTGTTATTGGTGATAGTGGGAGTAGAGGTAACTACAACTATGTAATTGATGTAATAAATAGAAAACTTAAAACAACATGTCATGTCATGTGTTATAATAATTTATTGAACTACGTTTCGGGAGACAAACTGCTCCCATCATCAGGTTAGTTAAAATGATCAGTCCTAGAGATTATATAGGTTTTGTGTAGGCTCGAAATGTGTAAACAAATTGTGCGGGCCGTTGAGGAAGATTAGTTATTCGAGTGTGTTTTTTGAGGACTAACGAGGAATGTTCATGGTGCGGGTTTCCTGATATCGGGTAAAGTGTAAGAAATTCGGTCGATATGGTTTGGTTCTTTTATGGAGTGAATGGCTTCCTTGATTTTTCATGAAATGAGTCGAGGTTCGTAATCGATGACCGATTTACCTTCCCAATTAAATGAATGATCCTTTTTTCATGAATATGTTGCGATTTCGTTATTAGTGTCATGTTTTTTAACTGCGAGTTGATGTTTGGTGGTTCGATTTTTTAATGATCGCTTGGATTCCCCTATGTAGACAGATGGACAGTTTTGGTATGGAATACGGTATACGACGTTGTTTTTGTGGTCTTTTTTAAGAGGATCTTTTGGATACGATAGTATGTTGCGAAGAGTTTGATGCGAGTAAAATGTTGTTCGAATTTTGTGTTCTGCCAATATACGTTTTAGGGTTTCACTTAACTTTGGGATGTATGGTAAGTTCACTGAGCTGATTGGGTGTTCTTTTGTTGGTTTAACGATTGGTTTTGGAGTGTTGAGCTTTTTGCGTCGATATTTAATGAAGTTTTTTGGATAGTTGTTTGTTGAAAGGAAGGTTTAGAGGTGTTGGTATTCTTTGGCGAGCTTAGATGGATTCGAGAATATTTGTTTGGCACGGGTATATAATGAGTCGATGATGCTTTCCTTAACAGAAGTTGAGTGGCATGAGGAGAAGTTTAGATATTGATCGGTGTG
>JAUZNK010005024.1:0-10158 GCA_035046665.1 Euphysa ruthae | reverse complement strand
TGTATGTATGTATGTATGTATGTATATATGTATGAATATATGTATGTATGTATCTATTGATATCTGTATCTTTTTTCTTTTTTTCTTTTTTTCATTTTTTCATAGATACATATATTACGAATTTGGGACACAGCACGAGGACAGACATACACCATCTAAATCCTGCTATAATATTTGCTCGAATTTAGATGATGGTTTCACCGTAAGCGCAGTCATCGAGTGGGCTCGAACCACATACCTTTTCACTGCGGTCTCCGTAGTTCGGCTCCTTAGACCACTGCGCCACGGATCCACAAAATAATTTATTATCCCTTATGTGAAAAAACCAAGGCTTAAACGAGAAAGAAACTTAATGCTATTTAAAAACTGAATAAGGTCTTGGACAGAAAATATATATATATATATATATAATACAAAGTGTCTGTGTGTATGTATGTATTTTCCACTACTCCTCTGTACTGGGGAGGGCTACGAGTCTGAAACTTTCTGGGGAGTTTCAGAATTACCCAGTGAGTGTCATAGGAAAAAAAAAATTCGAAAAATTTGACTTTTTTTTTAGATTTTTCGAAATTTTTAAAAAATTCGAAAATTCGAAAAATTTGATTTTTTTTAGATTTTTTCTAACTTTTTCCTAATACATGACAATAAAGGCTGAAGGCAAATCTAGCAGATGCCCGAGGTCTACTAGTCAACATACAAAGGTTTGCAAAAGCATGGCAAGCTTGTTGGCAATAAAAAATTAAAAATGTTTTTTGATATTGATATTTATGCTACAACCATTCGATTGTATAGAAATAGAAAATGAAAGCACTAGTGTTATTGCTTTTTTTTTTTAAATACGCTGGCTACTTTTCGAAACTTTCTAAGTAGCCAAATTTTCACCATTTTTTTGAGATGAGTGCTTATTAGGCAAAGACAGAAATTAATAATAATATATAATATATTATATAGATCTCGCTCTGATATTTTGACTGATGTGGCTAGTAGCCATATTACTACTATCTTCTTGTGTTAAAAAAAGAAAATGTGGTATTTATATTTGTATCTGCAGAGAAAACTCCAAGAGAGTTCAACAAAATTTTACAATAATATACAATAAAGCTGTAAATAAAAATAAATTCTCTGTCGACACTATTGAAATTAAATTTGATTTGATACATGCGCCGATCGCCAAGGTTCCTAAAACCAAGCCCATAAAAAAATTTTCCTATGATGACATAGAAATAGCTTCGGTAATTTCTAAGGCTGTTTGGTATTTAATCAATTCAAGATCTATACAAAAATTTTAATTGAAGGCTTTGTTATGAATTACATACAGAATAATTCTAATGAAAGATGTCTTTATAGAAGTAATGACTTGCGTAGTAGGTAATGATATAATCTCCTCAGAAATCCGATGTCCTACATGACGATTATTCAGTTTTTTTGTGAGGCCCGAAGATAAATTGTTTCTCAAAATGTAAACCAAATTTTTCGTGCTCTGTGTCCCTGGTTACCAGGTAATTGATTAAATCATTTTGGGGTAAATTGTATAAGAAGAAGAAGAAGAAACCCTATTCAAGGTCAAGGTTCCGAGCTCATTCTCACTGGAAATTTGGAATAATCTCATTTCTATTTTTGGTCAAACACACTTATAGGTTTTCATTTTTTCTGACTTTTAAGCCCTTGCTCTGATTGAACAAATAACAATCTCTTGATGTTAAGTGCTTGGATATCAAGCACGATATCACTTCCTTTCTGTATTTACTAACCTATTTTTTTTTTCACTAGACAGCATTTTGATGACTGAAATTCATTATTTCTTTTCATACTTTTATCTATTAGGTACAATATTTAATGAGACGATTCTGAATCATTTAAAAATATAATTCTGTCACAAGATTGAATGAAATTGTTTCATCTCAAGCGAAATTATATCATTTTAATACAAAAAAGATTGAGTTTTCCACTTTATCATTGAGGCCTATTAAATTGATTATTGTAAAATTTTTTATTTATTATATAGTACAATACAGTCCTGATAAAAATATGGATTTAAAAGTAAAATTTTATAAATTTTAGAGTAATAAATACATCTTGTCCCGAGTTTACGCTGTTTATAAATTCTAAAAAATTACCGAAAAAAAAAAACGAAAAAAGTAACCGAGAACGTTCAACACAACAACTTCAAGTAAAAAAAAAAAAAAAAAAAAAAAAATGATGATAAAAGATAGTATTGACACGAACACATCGCAGACGAGTTTATTGAGATAATTCCCAAAAAAACAGCTATAATAAAAATAAGTTTTTGTTAAATCTATAGATTGTGATATGAAAGTGCCATCAAGGGACTAATAGTTAGAATTAAAAGTGCGTCCTGGGAAAAAAAATTCCAGGAATCAAATGAATTTGGACACTGCAAAGTGCTTTTATAAATAGTAAAAATAACAGGTAGTTGCCAATCTGCCTAATGCATTGAGCCTGAAAAACAACCAAAGATGAAACAACCTAAATGAAAACAACCAAAGCTCATCACCATCAAAACCAATTAAGGAATTTAACTTAATTGTCATTTTACACTCTCTTTAAAAAAAAAAAATGATCTTAAAGCAAAGGTTAATTTTATAAAGCAGACTATTTCTCGCTTTAATTGGCAAAAATCACTTTAAAATCTTAACGTCAATTTGCAAAAAGCATTTTCACATTTTAACGTAAATTTTCAAAAAAGACTTTCAAATCTTAACGTCAATGATCAGGTTGAAGTGCTTAATACTATCCGTTTAAACAAATTTTAGGAATTTTGTACCTAAAAAATCATTAATTGTATTTGCAGGGTTGGCCTTGGATTACAGATGAAATAAAAACGGCTCTTTTTTGCTAAATCGTATTGGTCCAATGGTTTTCTAGGTAAAATGAAAATTCCCAAGATTCTACTAGTTTTAGTGAATAATAATCTTCTGTACAGACTTTTTGTATAAAGGTTGTTTATTTAATGAACATTTTTCGAAACAGTGCACAATTCTGAATAATTGTAGCATTCTGCCAAATCAACCCTTTCGAATTAGATCTCGCTAAATTCTATTTTTATTAATAGAAATATATTTTAAAAATCATTAAAAGAACTTAATCCGAGGCACATGGGTGGGATATTATATCGATACAAATAATAAAAATTGCAGGTGAACCTATTATTGATCATTTATTATAACCTTTTTATTGCACCCTTACAAATATTTAAAGAATTTAGCATTTAACAAATACTTTGTCAATTTTGGTCCAAACAAACAAGCGTCCAATACTAACTCGATGGGGAAAAACATTTCGATCCTACCATAAACGTAGAAATTAAAAATGACAATCTAACCCAAAAAAAGTTCAACAATGCTATTTCTTCTGTTAAAAGAAATAAATCATGTGGTTTTCACGAAGTAACTAGTTACGTGTTCCTTAATGCATTTAACAGTATACGAAAGCAAAGCTTTTGCTTTATGTTTTAAATGAATCTTTCAATCATATTTTTTTTCCCCAATTTACTTAAAATTGCTAGAGTAAATGCAATATTTAAAAAATATGATCATACTTTTGCATCAAACTGTCGACCTATATCTTTACTTCCAGTTTTTTTCAAAAGTATTTGAGAGAGTTATTTATAACAGAATATTTAATCATTCTGCATATAAACATTTATTTTATAAGAAACAGCTTGGATTTCAAAAGGGGTGTTCTGTCGAACATCTATTTTAGAGTTAACTGAAAAAATTCTTTTGAAAAAAAATCAGTTCGTACTTGGTGTCTTTTAAAAGTATTTGGTAGCGTTAATCATGAAATTCTTTTATATTTGTAATTGCAACGTAATGGGATAAAAGGTAAAATTTTCGAATTGATTAAAAACTACTTAAAAAATCTGAGGCAATTTGTTAAATGCAAGAGTTCAGGTATTTTAGATATTTTATGTGGAGTTCCTCAAGGTTTTATTTTAGGACCGTTAATGTTTTTAATTTACGATTTTATTACGATTTTATGATTTGCATAGATAAAGTTTCTAAAAGTGTTGATTGACCAAAACCTTGTTGCAGTAGTCATATCAAAATGTTAGAAACTAAACTATCTAGGACAGTAGGACTTTTATATAAGTGTTGGTCTTTTTTAAATGTTACATCAGGAAAATTTTTACATTTCTCTTTATTTTCATAGTTATTTACGTTATGCAAATATCGCTTGGGGAGTACGTATCAAAAAACATACTAAATATATTCAAACTCCACAAAAAAGACATGTCGAGTTTTAAACTTTAAAGGGAAATTTGAAAGTTCTAAAACACTAATGGTCGAAATAAATTTTCTATATAACTACCTAAATAATATGTACCATGTTTTAATGTATATGCGACGTTTTAAATTCGGAACTTTACCTAAAGTCTTCGATACTTTATTTGAAAAATCTCGTTAAAATCTAAACTTAAGACCTAATAAAAATTCTCATAATTTCAAACATCCATGTATAAAAGCCAAGCTAAAGGAGTTTTCTATAGGTTGCAGAGACTCAAAACTGTGGAACAATTTTCCCGATAATTTAAATATAATTTAAAACAACATCTATTGATTTTTTGCATGAATGGAGTTTAACAATTTTGTTTATTTTTTAACAATCTATTTCTGAATTTTAGTATTTCTTTATACTTACAAAGGTAGTCTATGAAATGATCGTTAGGTTCTCCCCAACATAAATAGTCTTTGACTTCCTTTCAAGACCTTTTTTTGTGATATTTTTCTGGTTAATATCTATAAGGTAGTAAACAAGATGTTTTTTATTGTAAATTTTCAATATATTTCATATCTTCTTCTGACATGACATGCTGAATATATACTTTATAGATAAAAGTTTTCGTCACACAACATTCTTACGCCCTTCTGTTAAATAATAACGATTATAATAATTTCATTGTTCTTTGTTTATCTGTACTATTTTCTTTGCATTTGCTGAAACTTCAAAGTTTAAATTTCAGAAAAAAAAAAAAAAATGAAAGTAATGCTTTCATTGTATCTTCGGAGAAACTTTCCTGATGATGGTGAAAGGTGATGAGGTGTGTTAGTACTAGTCTCATTGCAAATAAGAATAACTTTCTATCAAAAATCACTTATCAAGTTGATTGAGCGAAAAGCATCACGTCTTAATATCTATGTTGCTATTAATTTCATTTCATAATAATATTCTCACAATTTAAATTACTCACTGCTCTCTCTACCTTAAAGATAAACAAAGAAAGAAAGAAAAGCTAATTAAATTCAACTGTTCGAAAATAATAATACTAGAAATAATGGATATTAAATATTAATATTACAAAATTCTGTTATTTGATTATTTTACAAAACCAGCAGTTTCTAGGCTGCTAGATTAATTAGGAGGTTTTTAATATAAAAAAAGTTCTTTCATAAAATCAGGGTTTAGATCATGGAGTGTTTTGAAGACTTCGCACATTAAGACACGGAGATTCTTAGTGAGTATAGTTGTTTGCCCAGCTAAATGTAAAAAATCTCCTAATTCTCAATCATTCCTCTTATATATTACCTTTAATACTCTCTTGTGCGTTTTGTTAATGAGATTGTTGCATGTTTTAGATCAAAACATCCATATTACGGAACAATAGTTAAAAGCTGATAAGACAAACGCATTTTATAAAACTTAGCCTTATCTAAAGAAATAAAGGCTCTGATGTGTCTTAGGGCATTGACTTTACTGTTTGTCTTGCTAAAAATTGATTACGGAATTTACTATCATGGAATATATCGAGAGCCAGTCAATTATTCGAAAGCAACCTCTCTTAAGACGATGGATTACGGCTTGCAAGTTCATCTCTGCCAGTTTTTTAAAAGAAAGAAAGTTGCGTGTTGTTTACTTTACTTTTTGCGGAAACCACACAAATGGACAGAAAGTTTTGTTTTTATAAAAGAAGATATTGGATCGAACAAAAATCGCTCAAATAATATTGATAGTGCTAGTAAAATAACAATTTAAGTGTAGCATCTTCCTTTTTAAAGACGGGTTTTATATCAGCTCACTTTAATTCGACCGGAAACACACAGTCATTAATGAAGTTGTTCATGCAATCCGTTAGTGTTATCTCGGCAAAATTCAACTTATTTTCTTTCCCTTTTTTTAAAAGAAATATTATCAGGGAAACACCATCAGGGGTGATATGTGAAAACTCAAAAATGTTTCCTACGGATTTTCTATCTGTTATTTTAAGAATAGATGGATGTGAGGCATACTTATTTATGGTCATACCAACCCGGTCATCTGACAAGGAAAACTCGACATTGTTCTTGCAAAGTTTCTTATTTGACTTGTCAACTTCCACATTTTCTAAGTACGATTTCTTTTCCTTCCTATTATGTTTAAGAACTAGGTTTCTTTGTTTCTTGTAGTTGAAAGTGGCCTTGATTTTTCGATTCTTGCGCTATTGGTTTAAGACAAGAGCGAGGCATAATGGCTTTCCTGAGATCATTTGACATATGTTGCTTATTATTACTTCTAAGAACCTTTGTCTTGAGAGACGCATGAAAGTTTGATAAATCAGTGTAAATATTAATAAAATTAGGAGAGCACATTAAATTAAAGCTCTGATAGAAAAGTGTCTTATCAAAAATCATAAATTATTTTGGTGGTAGTTTCTTAAAGGTCACTTTAAACTTAATATAGACAAATCGGTGATAATCGCTTGGGCCAGTTTCAAACGTCTTATTGTATTAAAGTGAGAGCTTTCTATTTGTCAAAAGTAAGTCAATCCATGATGGGTTTATTAGCGACTTGAAACAGGCAGGTTCTTTTATGAGACATTAGCAGCTATTTTCTACCAAAAAATGATCTTATTTTGAGCTGCTGGCATGTTAAATTTACTCATTATTAAGTAACTATCATAATGAAATAGATAAAAATCTATTAATAACTTTCCTAAGCTGCGTAAGAAATAAATATCATCTTGTCGTGGTAATTTATAAACAACTAGCCATTTCTGCTTACGAAGGTTTAGCACAAAAGGAATTACTTGAATATCATCTGGAAGTTATATACTCAATGACTTACATGAATTTATTTGAAGATAAGTATTAGCAATATGATTTTTTTTTTTTTTTGGATTTTTCACTCTTTCATATATTTATTTAACGTTTGTATACATAGTCGTGAATAAATAAAAAAATCATTTCCGCTAATCTATACCAACAAATATTTTTTGGTGTTTTTCAAATAATAATAGAATATAAAGCTAACGACATATACTACACGTGCATGATGTGCAGTTCCAACTATGAATAGACTTTTTAAACTGGCCTAGAGAGGTGCTGTTTAAATTTTACTCGAAGAGTGTTCCAGATAAAGCTTGATTTAAATGACAAAGAATTTGTTCCGTATGTAGATGTTCATGCCGGAGGAAGCTAACTGTCCGAAAAGAGCAGGAGAGCAGGGAATTTTAAAATTTAATCTATTAACAGACTTATACGTTTCAATCATAAGCAAATGGAGATGTTTTTCATGAATACTGACTGTCTTTTCAACAGGGAATAATTCATCAAAACTGAAGGTAACGTCTTGATGAATTGCTCTTAATGCTCTCTTTTGAACTCTGTGGATCAAGTTATAATCAGTTTAAAAATAATTTAAAACGTAGTTATGAACAAGAGTTCTTGTCTAAGCAATATCCAAGTCTTTTCTTAACCTGATCAAGCAACTCAGTTTGTTTATTAGCTCGTATACATAATTTACGAATATGACTAGAAAAATTTTGTTTACAATCTATAATAACATCATAAAGTGTCCCTTCGTTTTTAACGTTAATTTTGTCATTAAACAAAAGAATATTATTAGGAGGACTTTTTGCTCCTAAAAACACAATTTAAAATTTTTCAGGATTTGCTCCCATTGAATTAGATTTAAACCATTTTTGTATCCTAAGCGAATCCCTGTGAAGGCGCAACATGACGTTGTCGAGAGAAACATCACAAGAATATAAGGTAATATCATCTGCAAAGTTTCAAATGTCACAATTCAAAACAAAAAAGAGCATATTCTTTAGAAAAATATTAAAGAGAAGGGTCCCTAAAAGAGAGCCTTGCGATATTCCTAAAATGGTATTCAACCATTCGGTGAGAATAGGACCCAGCTTTACCCTTTGTGTCCTTAAGCAGAACTAGGTTCTGACTAATTTCAAACTTTTGTGTGAGAAACTGCTTGCTATGAGTTTAGCGAGAAATAAGTCTTGAGGAATACAATCGTATGCTTTAGACAGATCCTTTAGAATCGTGACAGCTACTCCTCTAGTATCAAGACAATGTTGACGATTTTGAATATGTCGAAAAAAAGTATGCTAAGTTAAGTACCCCTTGCGAAAATCACATAATAAAGGCGAAAATTTATCACTGAAAAAACGAGTAATTTGTGTAAAATGTAATATTTGAAAAACTTTAGACACCGTTGAAAGAATACTAATAGAGAATAATAATGTCCTAGTGTGTCGTCTTTTTTTGTGAGCTGGAATTATGTTTGCCCATTTTAATTCATCAGGAAAAAAAAATATTTATTGAAGAATCAATGCAATCAGTTATATAGGAACACTGAGACTGGGCCAAAGACTTATGAACTCGTAGTGGAATATCATCACTATCTTTTTTTAAATTCATGATGCTATCAAAAACTTCGTTCGATTCTAAATGGTGAAAATCAAAAATACATTTTAAAAGAACCTTTTCTTTGATTGCAATAATACTGGTATGCAAGTCAAAGTCTGAAATTGGGTGATGTTAGGCAACTTTGTGATAGGATCAAAAATGGGGACCAACCATGGTTGAACATTTAGAGAAAAGGTGATATTAACAAAATAATCATTAAATATATTTACAAGAGGTTGGTTGTCTGAAATAAGAATTTTGTTTTCCAAAAAAATAATTTGCTTTTCAGTATTTAGAAGTTTGTTAGATAGAAAAGAAAGGTTTACATGCTGTCCATCCGTGGCCCAATGGTCTAAGGAGCCGAACTACGGAGACCGTAGTATACAAGGTATGTGGTTTGAGCCCACTTGATGGCTGTGTTTACGGTGAAACCACCATCTAATTACGGGAAATATATTATAACAGAATTTAAATCGTGCATGTCTGTCCTCGTTATGTGTCACAAATTCGTAATATATGTATCTATAAGAAAATTTTTTCTGCCAGTTATAAAAAGTCTTATGACAGACAGCGATAAGAAGAATCATGAAAAAGAAATGCCAAATATAAAAAAGTAAAAATTTTTTGTTATTCCAGAAAGTACTGAAGTGATAATAGTAAATATACACGCCACGTAAATAAGGTCGGAAACAGATGGCCATATATAAATTTGGTAGAGAACGCTTTCGATGATTGTGAGATAGAAACAGATAAATTTAAGATTCCAGATGGAAAAATTTTTTGCTATACTCTTTTTACTGCAACCGCTAACCTAAGCCTAATTCGTGAACCAGCTTTCAATCGGAATAATCTTCGGCATTAAAGTCTTTTTGGAACAAGATTTTTTTGAAACCATTAACAAAAAAGTTAAAATCCGTAGGGATTTTTTTAAAAATATTAGATTTATTTAACTCTACTCTCCCATATATCCTGAAGAAAAACAGATTTCTCAAGTTTTTTACGTGGCTTAACTCTTCCGCATATCCATAAACAAAAAACACTCAACTCAATTTTTTTTTTGATGCCTTGCTTACGTATTTCAAAAGGAGATACGTGGATATTTATTTAAATTTCAATATACTCTAGAACTTATGACTCTATATAATATTATAGCCTTTGCTTCTTTGTACTTGCGACACGACACCTCATCATAAGGAAATTTTTATTTTTATTTTTCCCTCAAGCTTATTTCATATCAGATTTCAGTAGGAAATTAGCACATTTGTTGGTGTTTTGAAGATGGCAATATGCCCAAGATTTTTTCAGTTTTTGTTATTTTATGTAAAACCATTGAAATATTTACTTTGGAAAATAAATAAGTACATAAAATTTTCCAAAATTTTGGAAAAATAACTTTTGAATTAATGCGGTAAGTAAATCTTAAAAAAGAAGAAATTTGATACATAAAATAATTTTAAAATAACTTGTGATTTGTCGAAAAAAATTTGTTCTAAACTTTTCTGCACTTAATGACTAT
>JAUZNK010005023.1:0-10158 GCA_035046665.1 Euphysa ruthae | reverse complement strand
CCGATATCTGGTTACCCACGATATAAACATTCCTTGTCAGTCCGCAAAAGTCTACATCCGTATTACTACGTCACTAACAAACTAATTAACACCTTTCAAAAACATTTGATTTCGAGCCTACACTATTCTTATAAAAACCTTAAAATTTTTAATTGTAACTAGCCTGATGATAGGAACAGCATGACTCCTGAAACGTCACTCATTAAAATTTTCTAACTCATGACATGCGTTTTATATCTTGTTAATTATTAATGCCTGAGTTGACACAAATATTTTTGAAAATATATATTATAATCGAAATATTTCAAATAATTTTTTCAAGATTTTCTAATTATCTAAATTTGCACTTTAATTTTTTCTTAGGTGCTTGCTTCATTCAAAATTGTTTTCTGGATCACATCATCAGATTAGCTGTTTAGCATACCATCCTAGTGGGGAATCTTTAGGTGAATGACACTGTTTCCTTTATGATGTGTATTTTTCTTTAACATTCTCAAATAACTTCTTATAGATTATTTTGAATTTGTTTAGTCTTATTTTATGATGAAGTCGGTAATTTCTTAGTTAGAAGATTTTTATCCTGGAAAAAAAATTAAAGATATGCTAGTTTACTGAATTGGAGAAATTTTGAAACGAAAGTAACAAAACATCATTAGTTAATTTCATAATAAATTACTTTCCAAGAAAAACCATCATTAGCTGAAAAAACTAGCAATGTATAAGAATTACCATCTAAATGAACAGATTTTAATTTAATACAAAAATAAAACTTGAAACATACAGTTAACTTTAGACCAAAAATTTTTAAGAAAAGTTCAAAAAGTTTGACAGAAATCAAGTCTGTTTTTATAGTTTGAAAATAATCTTCTTTTTTAAGTTATGCATGTAAACGATGATATTTTAAAACTCTAGAAAATAATATTTTTTATAGCAATCATCTCTCTTAAGATCGCTTGCTGGCATAATACTTCACTTTACCTGTGAAAAACTTTAATATAGATCAAAGATTGATGGAGAATATAAACGTTATTTTTTCATTGAATACTTAACTTTTTTTCTTTGTCCAAACTATTTTATTTTTATTAATGCTGTTTTTATTTATTTATTTTTCATTTTCCTATTATAATAAAATAATGTTATGTATTCAGACTTTAATGGCTTGTGAAATTATTATATAGTTATATTATGTATTTATTTATTCATGTATAATTTTTCATTTTAATTGAGATTTCTAGATTTTTCTTAAAATGTATTAATATTAAGTTTATTAATCACTAAAATTCTTGTTTTCAAGAAAAATTAGATATTTTTGTAAAACTGAAGGACTTATTGGACAAAAAAAGATGCTTGAGTCTTAGTTTTATTTAAATAATTTGATTTAATTTATCAATCAAAAATCTGATTGCAAAATTAAATCAATCCTATAAACTTTATTTCATTAAAAGTAATATTGATATATATAATATAATCTTCATTTCATATATATAACATTAAACATTTATTGTTCTATTGGATACTGGTATTTATTGGATACTGGTATTTATTGGACACTGGTATTTATTGGACACTGGTGTTTATCCAAGTATGAAAAGTTAAAATTTAACTCTGCTGCGAAGTTGAATATTTGAACAACAACCCGTAATTAGTTCCAACAACTGTTTTTAGAATTTAACACAAAAAATATTTTTTCTAAAACAAAATGTCAAAATAATTTTACTGTGCTTATTTTTATACAAGAAAAACTTCTCAGTTTAACAAATTTGATAAACGTCTCACTCTTTTTGGACTTCCATTCTAATTACTTTCCTTTTAAATTTATCAAAATTTAAAATTTACTGGGTTGTTGTAAATAATTCTAAGTGCGATAAAAAAATAGATTAGTACAATTTGTTAGATTGATTAAATAAGTTGCTATTATTATTTTGTAGCAATTGGTTTTGCCGAAGGAGTTGTTGAAATTGTTGATGCAGTGACTCTTCAAACTGAACATGAGCAAGAAGATGAATACATTTTCAAATACTCGCATGCTGCTGTGCTTAAACTTCAGTTCTCGCATGATAAAAAGTATCTTGCTTGCTCAGTAAGCTATTTTGTTTAAAAAAGAAAGTTTAAAAAGAAAGTAAGTAAATTTTGTTTCAATTTTTGAAACAAAATTTCTTACCCTTGTTCACAAGAGTAAGAAAGAAGAATGTTGACCTTAAGATTTTTTGGTCAATAACCATGACAAACAGCCTGTATTTCTCATTCAATGCCTTCTACCTAATAACTAAATATTTTTTAGTTCTAAAGTTATGTTAAAATTTGAATTTGGAATAATATCCCTGATAATTAAAAAAAAAAAAAACGTTTTTCAACAAATTAAGAAACAATCTCTTCAGTTTATAAGACCCTTGACTTGCCAACAGTGTTTTATAAAGCCACACTTATCTTTCCTTCTGTTTGATTGTTCGTCTGTGTATCAATCTGTTTATAACATTGTTTCCCTGTGTTTTTTTTGTTCGATCTCAAATTTAGCATGAAGCTGAAACTCCATTAAGGTAAAAAAGTGAATAGTTTAGGGTTTTGAAAAAAGATTTATTTAAGTATTTTAGGCCTGTATAAACCCGAATATGTTAATATTAGACCTAAAAACTGCATTAAATTTTTGGATATTTTTACATGAGCACTAAAGCACATGTTTTTGACCTGTATGACACTTATATGCCACTTATCAGAAATATATGCCACTTATCAAAAATATATACGACTTATCAAAAATGTATACCACCTATCAGAAATATATACCACTTATCAAAAATATATACCACTTATCAAATATATATACCACTTATCAGAAATACATGCCACTTATCAAAAATATTTGCCACTTATCAAAAATATATACCACTTATCAGAAATACATGCCACTTATCAAAAATATATGCCACTTATCAAAAATATATACCACTTATCAGAAGTACATACCACTTATCAAAAATATATACCACATCAAAAATACATACCATTTATCAAAAATATATGCCATTTATCAAAAATATATGCCACTTATATACCACTTATCAAATTAATGACAAAACTGCAAAGAATGCTAAAAACATTAAAGTATAGCTGTGTGTTATTGGTGTTATTTGCCTAACTAAAGAAGTTTAAATTAAACCTTTGAGGCTTTAAAGAGGTTACTGTCATTGCCTTTGTATTATTCTAATACTAATGTTATGTACCTACCAACTGATGTTGCGTTATTCTAATACTGATGTTGCATATTTACCAACTACTGATGTTGCGTTATTCTAATACTAATGCTATGTATTTACCAATTGAATTAAAAATGCATATTAATTATGCTCAATGCTCCAGTGGAATTTGAGAAAATGAACATTGTAATTAGTCATATGTGTTTACTCAGTAAATGAATAATGTAAATTAAACATAAAAGTATGAGAGTTATTCTGACCATTGGCTCTAAATGAATCAAAAAATTACTCAATGGTGAAATCTCTTTCTTCTAAGTTGGTAATGCTTTTTAATATCAGATGAAATATATATGTGATATATGCACCCTATATTTTATGCGTAATGACTTTATCTGTTGCTAATTAAACTATCAAATAAATAAATAAAAATCAAATCAATTGTCTCATAGCGCTAGTAAACTGGTAAGCATTCCAAACGGTATTTTTGATGCATGTCCTACGCTTTAAAGACACTCTAGTGTCCTTCATATGTTAATAATCAAAGTTTCTAATGTATATATTTAAAGTGTATATTTAGAGTGTTTCTTAGGCGTCAAACAAATATCGATGTAAAGAATTTACTTATTCATTTATGGTAATTGTTGACATGTGTTGTTTTTCAACAATTCTTGATATCACGGGTAATACAAACAGGAAGCCACAATCCACAAGTATAGTTCAAGTGAGGGTTTGTGTCATGAATTTTAGTCCATATGTGCTTTGTCACAAAAATTCTGAAAAATGGTTAAGTGGAAAATAGCATTATTCATTTTCAGATTGTCCATAATTCGGTAATGTAACTAACTTTGGATGGTGGAGGAGGATGGTAGCAAAAGAGGTTACTTCAGTTTAATAACTTCTCTTCATAATTTAAAAAATTTTTATGAAGTTCTTCGAGTTTTTTGCCTTTGTGTTTAATTGGAACTTAATAATATACAATTCTATGTTTGATATCAATACAAGTTCCTTTTTGGATCCTGTCTTGTGAGTCTGACAACCATCAAAAAGTACTGATACATAAAATGTTTAAATAAAATATTCTCACAAATATCATATTCTCACAAATAACATCTGCCAGCAGGTGAATTGTGGGCTAAAAGAATAAGCTTTATAATTAAGAATAATTATTATTAATACTACTAATATTATTGCATATTTTTTTATTATTTATATCATCATTATGACGCTAAAAATTGCCACGGTAGACTACGGATACTGTGGCAAGTAAAAGAATAAATAAATAAGAGGCCACACTCCTGTAATACGTACTTTGAAATTCTCAAAAATTAAATTTTAATATTGGTTGTATTAAGATACTTTTGATGATTATAAATAAGTTTTTATAATCTTATTGAGATGCATACATTTTCGTTTGCTGCACTATAGGATAAAATGTGTTTACTTTACTTAAAAAAATAACTAACAAAACTAATCAAAGCAGTTTTTTTCTTTAGTGAAAACGTTAGAATCAATGTTTATTTATATATGTTTCTCCTTTTCTATATGCTTGCATCATAACAACATAACTTGTGGCCAAATATCACCTCACATAACAACTAGGATGAAAAAGAATAGGAGTGTTTAGTTTGATTAAAATAATCGCATTTAAGCCTATTAAATATTTTATTATAACACCCTTAACTTTTTCTTTGAAACAAAAAAGGCGGAGAATGATTAAATAGTTTATTTACCTATGCGTATTTAGTGCGTATCCAAGGTTATGAGCTGAAAGTTAAACCACAACTATAAATCTGCAGAATTAATTTTTTTAAGAACGCTATTTAAAGAAATTTGTAGTTGATTTATTTCTATGAAATAACGTATTCATAGAAATACAATAATATTTCTAGATAAAACTTCGGATTAACCTTATTCAGGGTGGGCTTTTTTCAGTTCGTAAAAGGGTTGGGGTAAAATCACGCCCTACTTTTTTTTTTTAATTAGTAAAGTGTATGAACTTGAAACTTGGAAGGTACATAGAACAACTGATAAAATTTTAAAGAAACAATGGCGTTATCTATTATGACATCATATTTTGCTGACTGATAATATCTGATTTGCTGAAATTTTTTTCAGAATTTCTCACTTAAAACCAAGTAAATACCCATTTTCTGTTTATAACACATTAACTAATACATGATAACTTTCAATTAGTTTTTTGAAAGATCCAAAATTCCAAAAAAATTGTTTTTTTTTTCCTGTAAAATCTACTCAAATCTGCTCAAAGAAATTACATTCCTTTTAAACTGGTATACTACATTGACTTGAAACTTAACAGGTATATAGCTACATTCCAATAGATCATGCTTGTAATGCACGTTATGACATCCTATTTGCTGATGTTTGTACTTTGTTGACAAAATTTGCAATTTACAAAATTTTATAAAATAAGAAGACATTGCATTGCATATGAAGACGAGAAAAAAAAGAAGAAGTAAATTTTTAAACATTAAATTAAGAAAATCAGTTAAATTTGTTCACATTCATTCATTCATTCATTCATTCATGTAACCACGAATATTTTTATTTATTATTGTATTTGTTTATAATTTTGTTATTATTCAATGGTAAATAACTAAATTGATTTTGATACTTACTTTTTGATACGCCGTAAATTCCTGGTTTACTGACAGACTAAACCAGTCTAATAAAGTAGGTGTTTCACATCGACACTTAGTCGACTTCTTCGAAACACTCACATTTTAAGTAATCAAATAAGTTTTCAACAATGACACATTATCGACGTTTGTTCGATGCTTCATGGATGGTATTAAAAACGTGCATCATAGAAACATTTATTATCGACACATGAAAGACACTAATGTGTCTTCAAAGTGTTGGATATGCATTGAAATTACAGTTTGGGATGCTTATCAGTTTACTCGTGTAAACTAATAAGTTTACACTAAGTAAACCCCTAACTTCTGATTTTAAAATCTTTTATTTATTATTTAATATTCAATGTGAAGCATATTTTCCAACACAGCTTCATCACTTATACGTAAATAAAATACCTATGATTGGTAACCGAATGTTTAACCATTTAAGTTTGGTATTGCAAAGTATAAAAAAAATATATTTTGTTGTTTAGTTAAGTAAAGTTATTATTGGTAATTTAATGCAGTTTTTTTTAAGCAACAAGCAATGTTTGTGAGTCAGTGCTATAGAAGTTATCATGCATTACAAGATATGAGCTTTTGCAATAAATACTTCAAAATAGTGATCAAGAATATGCAATGATATACAAAAGAATTCATAAAGCTAAATATATAGGTATTAAATATCTACTTTGTAGTATACAGATATCTATAATTGGCTAAACGTCAAGCTATTTCTCTCAAATCAGTTGGTTGGAAGAGAAAATAATGAATCGATTACTTAATACAGAAATAGTCTATCCAAGCAGAACTTTCTGTCAAAGATTTCCATGCTGTAGATTAAATCATCTTTATATGAAACAATAAAAATATCAAATGATAATCATCATTCTTGGTTTAACTTTTGTTTTCCATGCAAGCATATGTTAGATGGGAAATATTAACGACTGTCTCCCAACCTGAATATTCACTGTTTTAGTACTTAGCTGAAATTCTTCTGCAGCAGAACTGTCTTTATTACCTCTTGCCATGTCTTTCTTTGTCCATGTCTATGCTTGCTCCTGGAACCATCATGTTTTTACGCTTTTTTACCAGTTATCCTCCTATATTTTCTTTAAGTAGCCCAAAAAACTCAATCTCCTTAACCTGAATTAGATCTTTGATAACTAGCCTGCTTCTTAACTCATTTGAACTTTTTCTGTCTATCAAGATGTATTCAAATTTTAACGTAATTTATAAAAATTTCACTCTTATGAAAATGGGAAAAAAGTTTTTTTAGAAGCAACAAAATATATTAGACCAATGAACCCTAAACAATGGTAACTAATAATTGAGCCCTGCACCCCTATAGATTTTGGCTTGCTGAGCTCAGAAAAAATTATCTTATAATAATCTTGTTTTAGAAAGATATGTTTTTAGAGATCAACTTAAACTTTCGTGCCTTGCAATTTTATTTTTTTTTTTAATGTGATAAACAAAATATTGTTTTACCTTTTTGTGTTATAATTATTTCAATAATATATGTACAGTCTTTTTTTGCGAACATGAGTTTGCCTATTGTCAATTTATCTTTATGAAAGCGTGGGAAAAAGAATTCTCATTGTTCTTTTATTGTATCCTAACCATGCAGTAATCAATAATTCAGAAGAATTTTGATCTATTTCTCAGAATGCAGTAGTTTTAATACTTGGCTCTTGCCCACAGTTCTTTTAAAAAACTTGCCTTAAATATATTGAAAAAAACTATTTAGTTGTTGTTGTAAACATGTGTATCTGACTGCTATCGCGTGAAATGTACTGTAAATTATGTATATTATTCCGTTATTACTTTAAATTTTTATTTGCTGATTATTAATAAATTTTTATAATCTTTTATATTTTGTCATATACTGCACTCGCTGTAAGAGTAGAATAACATTTTTTTTCTTTTTTAAAAAATAGAAAATGCAATTATATCCTTATATACTTCACCCCTCTGTATTTATTTGTATTTGTGTCATAACAACATAACTTACCACTTACAAAATTAAATAGTTTGCAGAAACCTCGTTACACACATTTAATGCATAATCAAGGTTAAGTAAAAAGATAGTGGGCAAACGAAAAATATTTTTAAAAATTCTATAGATGTTTTATTACAAACTTTATTTAAAGAAGTTGATATTTGATGTATTTATGCAAAATAACATGTTCATAGGAATGCTTTATTAACTCTACAAAAGGTGTTAGTGTTACAGATTATTTTTCTTTGATTACTTGAGGAGTAATATCTGTTTATAATTATATACATTTTATCACACCCTGATGTTATGGAATTCTAATAATAAATTGCTCTTGGTTTATTATACAGACTTCTTTATTTCTTTTCTATATAGCAAAGTTGCTGGTAATTTATCCCTAATTTTCTGGTATAAAGGTGTTATAGCCATGTAATCATTTTACATATTACAAGGGGATAGTTTAGGTCAATGGAATATACTAACTTTTTTTTTTTTGGCAGCCCTCACTCTCTGTATTCCTAAAGAAAAAATCAAAATTCTCTTAAAAATGTGAAATTTGATAAATCATTTTATTCATCTTGTTCAAAAGTAAAATTGGAAATCAAAATTTTTTTTTTATAAGATAATAAATAGATTTGTTATTTTATTTGTTATGTTAATATTCAAACATTGTATAAATTATATAAATGCTTACTTAAAAAGTTAGATTGCTTGAATTCAACTTGATATTTTTCTCAACCACTGTGTACATACGACCTTAGAAAAAACTAATTAGCTAAATAGTAATAATTTTTTTAATATATGAAAACCGTGAATAAAAGTCAATCTCACAGTGAATATTTAATGGATTAGAAAGCATTTTCCTCCACACCTCCCAAAGGCTTTGTTTCTGAAACCTAATTGTTAATTGTATGGTATATTTTAAATATTTAGGATGCAGATAGATGTATTGTGGTATTTGTGTCATTAGGTTCTAAACAGCGTTGGTCATTTCTTGGAAAAAACCGTGTTCACTATAAAGATATTTCTGGTGAATATACCTTCTTATTTTATATAAAATAAAAGTTCACTGCTAAATATTTTCTTTAGATAATTTCAGAGAAAACTAAAACCATTTGCCATTTTTGAATTTATGACACCATTTTTAAATGTCTTTTTCAATTTCCAGCAGGATTCCTTTGAACCCCTTAAACAATCAGTGTTTTTCTAGAAAGCTGTACTTGATAGCTAGCAATTATAGGTAAAAACAATGTGCCTGTTCTGTATTCTTGGCAGTTTGCATTTCTTGATCAGCCAGTCAAATATTATGTTATTGTTTTAATTTTAAACGTAAAAAATGTTTTTACAAAGTTCATGAGGCTAATTTTGACTTAAACATTTTTTTTTTTTTTTTTATATATATATAATTTTCCTTAATTTTTTGAAGTTTTATTTACATTGTTTTGAAGTAATTTTATACAATGAAATTTTACCCTGCTATCTGTCCGTCCCGTATACTTTTTATGTAAATTTTCTAAGGAAATACTCCCAAAAGCTTAAAATCAAAAATATCTTTTTGTTCTTCATTTCTTATATGAAAACCAAATAAATAAAATATTTTTAAGATTTGCAATTTTACTTTTCTATATTTATTTCAATTAAAATAAGGAACTTAATTAATTTAAAAAAAGCTCCTAAATGTCATAAAGGAACTTAAGATCTGTTTTATGTTTTATCAGGGTGGGGAAGAGAATCGGATGGCTATGGCAGACATTGATTTATATAAATTTTATGTTAAATTTGAAGGTGATTTTGCTTCCAGATTTACATTTAAAAAGTTTCTATGCATTTTTTTATTTGTTAGATTTCATATTTGCTTCAACATTAGATGGTACTGCATACAGATTGCTATCAATTGGTACTGATCGCAACTTAGTAAGAAAATCTGCATTTTCAGGCTAATTGTAATGTATTATTCTTTTTAATACTTTTTCAAATTTATAATTACACGATATTAGCTGGATAGATATAGCAAAGGTAGACTTGCCTTTAAAACAGTTTGATATCAAAGATCATCTTTTAGCAGACCAACGTGACATTTGGTCTCCATTATTATCATACCGATCTATGATATTGTTATAACTCACTCCTCCATTTCATCTCAAGATTTCTGCAGCAGTTGCCATGTTCAAAAATTAAGTTGAAGAAGCAGAGATTTATAAAGCCATTCCCATGCTGCTGGGTTGTTATTTTGAGAATTTCGCAATTACCCTACTAAGTAAGTAAGTAAGTATTTATTCACTATCAATAAAAATTTTACAAAATAAATGTTAAAAACGTCGTTTTAAAA
>JAUZNK010005022.1:0-10158 GCA_035046665.1 Euphysa ruthae | reverse complement strand
GTAAGTAAGTAAGTAAGTAAGTAAGTAAGTAAGTAAGTAAGTAATTAAGTAAGTAAGTAAGTAAGTAAGTAAAAAAAGTAAGTTCAGTTAAGTAAGACAAGCAACCAAGCAAGCAATCCAGCAAGAAAAGCAAGCAAGCCAACAAGAAAAGCAAGCAAGCCAGCAAGAAAAGCAAGCAAACCAGCAAGAAAAGCAAGTAAGCAAGCAAGCATTTATTCACTATCAATAAAAATAAAACAAATTAAACGTTAAAAATTTAAAAATAATACAATATTGTAAGCAACAGGGCTTGTATTGATAGCAGAGATAAGCACAAGAGAAGCCAAAGCCTTATTTTTATTGTGGTCCCTCGATGGGTAAGAGGCAGTCTGTTCAAATATATAATATACTTAACTAATATAAATAATATAATATGAGGTATTTAATTACTATCTAATTAAAACAGAATGATATTTCTGTTTTAATTTTGCATAGCAATGTATCTTCACATTATGTTTGAATGCTTTTATATTGTTACTAGCTTTTGTGCATTCTCTTAAATTGTTCCATTTCGAAGGCCCCATATAAGAAGTAGTGGTTGCTTCCAAGTACCTTGGTTAGTTTTTCTAAAAGGCTGATCAAGTTTTTGATAAGAGGAATTCCTTGTTCTTAAGTTATTATTTACACTAGTTTTGAAGACCACAGACACGCATTTAGGGAAACTTTCTATTATTGGAATACAAGGCACAAATCGTCAGCATATAAATATAGATCAATTTCAACTGCTGTTGGATATCATTTATGTATAGCAGAAACTGTAAACGTCCTAAAGTGGGAGCTTGTGGAACACCGTAGGCAACTTACCAGGGTCAGAAAACACCTCATATTTAATTTGAATTTTCTATCAGTTTAATAATATTTAAACCAATTATTTGTGCTAAATTTTAAAAATACCATTTTGCCATTAATGTATTTTAAGGTCAATTGTGTCAAATGCTTTTTGTAAATCTATAAAAGCCCACCCAATTTAATAACAACCCTATATACCAAAGTACCAATAATATACACCTAAGAAAATCTCTATGCTTAGAATGGTATCATAAAACAACTTGAAAAACTTGGAACAAGACCACTCAGAAAGAGTAATTATTTGTTATACCCAAACCAACATTTTGAACAAAATTTTATCAGCCAAGAGATAAAGAGTTAGACCTAACGATCGCAAATAGCTTCTCTGCTGCCATGAAATAGGATCATTATTTCGAGACCACTTTCTTCCACCCGAGAGTACGCTTTTTATTGAGCTATTGCTGCCATCGTTAAGCTAGAGACCCTGCTTACACCTTCTTGACCAATTTCAGAAACATATACTCAGCCTTGTTGGTTCTCATGTTTGTTCGAATCTTCAATCACTTTCCCATTGCAGAAATGTGGCCTCATTGTCATTGTTCCGTAAAATTTCCATGGATACTGCTCTGCTTATTTGAAAGTAACACCTTTACCAAAGACATTCTCAAGGATCACAAGGCCTTTATCTGCTGCTCCTTTAACGGTACAGATCCCTAAACTTCACCGAAACCTCAATCCATCAAGTTTCTTCCCAAGTACTGCTCACTTGTAGCACTCTCTCCCTTTGATTGATTTCCTTTGGATTATGATTTCCAATCCATTAAGTCTAACGTCAAGAAATATATTTCTCAGTTTTTAAGACCTGCTTTATCTTCATCTCGTCTACTAGCTTCCTGCCTAGTAGTGGCTTTTAGTCTTACATAAAGCGACTTATTAAAAAATTTATCATGTATATTACAGAAATTATTTAATAAACTTTCCATGAACTTCCACGAAGTTTTTCCTATTATAATTTGATACATGGATTATACATTGCCAAACAGGGTAGTTTATGTATTTCCTTTTCTTTGGAAACTCGTCAATATAACTACAATGAATTGTTTTGAACACCATTGAACAAGAAGCATTCTGTTAACTTTTTCATTGAAAACTGAGAGTCCTAAGCTGAACCCAAGATTTTTACTTCTTATTTCTTACAAACAATTTCTAAAAGTTTCTTTCCATTTTTAAAAAAAAAAATGTAATTTTGTTGGCTATCCTTGAATGGTACAAAAAAAGATTAAATTGGTTACCTTTACTTTCACGAGTATTGCATCAAGTGTTCCCGTCTCTCTGTTTAGCCTGTTTAACCAAACTCTTCTACTCTTTAAAAACTTTAGCTTAAGCCACAAAAGTTTATTGGACGAAAATAAATATTCAAAATAAGATTATTCCAGCTCAAGTCAAATTTTTCACAAAATTTTTTTTAATGCTTAACTCCAAGAAATTCTTCCAACATTAAAGTATTTGAGCAAATATGTCGGAATCAAGTTGTGGTCCAAGTGCTTGAAGCAAGATGGAGGTTTCTCAGTAATAATTTTCCATTGAATACAGCACAAAAAAATCAAAATTTTAAACTAATGAGAAGTCATCATGCATATAAAATTTGATCATTACGTTTACTCCTTCAAAAATAATGGTACCTTCCACAAATATGACTTGATTATTAATAAAAGCACTATGAGTTTGGACCCACTCTATTTCAAAACAAAAACAGAAAGACACATGTTCAATTCTTTGCCTTGTTTACTCCATAATCGAATTAAGACATTTTTCCAGAAATATATTGTCATATCGTTTGCCTTATTAACTTTTGACTTCATGAACAAAATAAAAAAACATGGAAATGATGAATTTTGCCTTGTTTACTCAAAAAAACAATTACAGAGAAAGGTGAAAAAATTTGTTCATAACTTATTTAATGAAAACCACCTCTACTTTTCTAAAACTAAAATACATAATCTACATCATAGTACCAATAAACATCTGTATGATGATAAAGAGTGTGATTTGGAAAAGTAACTCAAAATATTTGTAAAACAATATATTTTGTATATAATGGCACTACATAATATCAGAACAATCTAAGAAGATAAATATGTGTATAGTATTTTTGTACGTTACAGCTGTTTCCCTAAAATAACTCAAAAAAACACCCAAAAATATTTAAGAAATTATTTTTTATTTAATTGAAATAATAAATAAAATCATTATTTATTTATTTATTTATTATAAAAAAAGAATGAAATTACTATTGAGATGAACCGCTTTAATTTTTGAAAAGGAAAACAAATTTTTGGTTGGATGTCCAGAAAAAATTTATACTACCAAATTGTAGGACTAACTATTTTATCTTTTAAAATCTAGAAGAAATTTATGAAATTTTTTAAAAAAAATTAAAATTTCTTTTACGTCAAAATTTCAAAATGTATTTTAAGTTTCCCTAGAAAAATTCCACTTTCAAATCTATAAAACTTTATTTTTATCAAATTGGCACATGGCTTGACTGAATGATGTGAAAGCATAGAAATTACAAAAAAAAAAAAAATAACTAACATATAAATAAATGTTAAGCAATCCAGTTTGTAATACAATACAATACATGGAAAAAGAAAATGGAAAAAGAAAATTTATAATTTAAACCATTTAATAAATAAATAGCAATTATAAATATATTTTTGATAGCTATTCCAGTAACAAAATATATTTCAGTAACGAAATATATTTCAGTAACGAAATATATTCCAGTAACGAAATATATTCCAGTAGCGAAACTATTTAATGAATTTTTGCTACGTACAAACACGATTGGTGCAGAACAGAAAGTCCAAAATTTTACAATCATCAGTCACTAATTTGAATTTTTGAATTGTTACTTTGCTAAAACATTTGGAAATATAAAAATTTACTAGGATTATATTAAATAGTTGGGGTTTGGAGCTTTATGACTTGCCAAATTATAGCAGTATTTGAGAAAACTTGTTTAAAAAGCAACAATAAGAATTTGTTTCCCATTTCAGCAATTTTTCTGATTTTCAAAAATACATCAAGAAGTAGATCTAAAGCAAGCTTCATTGACTAAAGTAAAAAAAAAAAGTGTAAAAAGCTCATTATAGTTTAAGGTATTAGACACGGCTATGAAAATAAGTGATATTTTCGCTCTAAAAACATTTAAAAAACACAGCCACAAATTAAGCATTTATATAAATTATATTAAATACAGTATTTGGTGGCCAAATAGAAATAAATAAGCTATAAAAATAATAAAAAATTCTCCATGCATTTGATTTATTCATCATCAAAACTGATTATTCATTCTCATATATATATATATATACATATATCGTTATTAGCTCTTAAATATTTTATATATTTGAAACACAAATGAAACATTTGTGTAGAGTTTATGTCTGAGATCTTTTTAATGCAGGGAATGCACATAACGGAACATTCCAATATTGATATATCCTATGATATCTGATAACAGTGAGTTTTCTCAAGTTGGCGGTGTTTTCTCCCCCATTACTTTCACGTTAGTTTCTTTCTGCATGTCTTTCTCAAACTGACGAACGTCATCTAAGGACATATCTAAAAAAAATCCCTTTAACATAATTTGATGAGAATCTTTCTAAAATGCAAAATTTCTATTAATTGAAATTACAACTAAAAATTACAACATATAACATAAAAATTATCAGCACCCCTTCAACAAAGTGTCACTATTGATTTAAGCCTTTTCTCTAGTAAAATTTGCCCATTTGACCCACAAAAAAAAAAAAGAAATAAATAAAACTCAAAATAACAAGAAAGTGTTGTAACAAGAATAAATAGAGCGAGATCTATGTAAAGCAAGCCCTTAGTTACAAATGGACACCTGAGACAATCGTTTAAATATAATTTATTTACCAAAGAAAATATACGATCATAAATAAAAGCATTTCAGACGAAATCTCCAAAACAAAATTATGATATTATTTAACATTTTTTTTTTTTCAATTTTTGATGATTTTGAAGAGAAAATCATAAAAAAATGTTTTCATGACATTTGAAGAAAACCATTTTAAATGACAACGATTATTTTCTAACATAAAAAAAAAAACGAAAGCAAAATGTAAATTTTCGTTTTGTTGTTTTGGCAAGTTTGCACGAACATGATTTATTCAAAGTGATAGAAATTATAAGCAAAAAAATTGATACGCAAATACCCAAGAAAAATTTTCCCTAATTTAGGCCCAGGCCTTTGGAAAAGAATTTTTGATAATGCTGTCATCATTGGAACAAATTTTAAGATTAAATTTCAATTTAATATTTTTATTATGAATCATGATACTTCTAAAACTTATTTTATAATAATAAAACAAATGTAATGTATATATAATATATAAAACAATAAAGTGAAATTATAATGTATATAATATATTATTATAAATCATTATTTTATATAAATATAAATGATAAATATTTTATATAATTATTATTAATAGTAAGGATATGTTCTTAAGTACTGCAAATAAATATCTTCTAATATTTAGAGAAAGTTAAGTTCAGGGTGTCAGCTACCGTAAATAATAATAATTTTTCCCAATTCAAAATAAAAATAAATTTCTCAAATACTGTCCAAATAAAAAATTTCTTTGAGTGACTTCCCCAGACAAGACCAGGATTTTGATGTAATAATTTCTTCCGGTAAACGACTTCTCCTGGTCTGGAGACCAATTTTATTGAATTTTCTGTAAAATTTTGTTTTGGAAAAGTTTGGCAGTTACATAGATTTAGAATTTTGATATTAATAAATGGGTAAATGGGATACTGGTTGGATTTTTAGAATTTGTTATATTTATGGATTTTTGCATTTTATTATTATATACGTCTCTGGAACCATTGCACGTCTCAATGACACATATTTATCTGAATTCAATTCTTCCAAAAATTACCTTTGTTATGATTTTCTTTTGTTTTGTTTTTTTAAAGATGGCACATGGTGTGTGAGTATGGATAGGGTGACATTTTTTTTTTGAAAAGGCAATGGTATAAGCTAAAAAAATGAGCCTTCACTAAACTTCTACACTTTAATATAACAGCTATAACCAAGAGTGTAAAGAGAGATTTTTTTTTTTTGCCTAAAAATGGTCGTTCTATAGCTTATACATGAGAATTTTGCGCATATAAATTTTGTACATATAATTATGTGCTTACAATTTTGTCTATCGGTTGGTCTGGGTTAAAAATAAACAATATTTCAAACCGAAACTTGAATTACAGCAATGGTGACATGACTCTCTAAAATAATTTTTATTTTAATTAGATATGAAATCTTGTAGATTATTATTTTTTTGTCAATATAAAAAACATGTTTAAAACCTTACAAAATCATGATAAAAAAAATGTAATTCACCCAATGAACGGGTTTAGAAATCGGATAGGATTTATAAAGCAATAATGTGAGTGTGTTTATTTTACTTTAGGAATAACTTATAGAATGATGAAAACTCAAAACAGTTTGTTTTCTTTAGTAGAAAATAAATAAATGTAATTATATACTTATATGTCCTTTCTCCTATTTATATTCACGTCATAATCATAACAGGCAAACTTGTCACAAAAGAGCAACTCACATAACCACTAGTAACCAAATCATACAACTGCTAAATGAGCTTCCTCAAAAAAATTTTTTTTTTTACAAAATTAGTTTCCTCAAAAAATAAAAAAACAAAGTTTACTTTTTCTATAATAATTATTCACCTATACCTTTAATTTTTATATAGATGATTTAAGAAGTGCAAATCTTGGTTAGAACATCGAGATTATGTCATAGGATTTTATCAACAAAATATTTGTAACCAACTTTTCACACAAGAATTTATTCTTTTAGATACTTAAAAACATTGCCAAACCTTTTTTTATACAAGTGAAGTTCTCTACAATAATAAGATTGGTATTAAAAAAATACGAAGGAACGAAAAAATGAATCTAACTATTAATATATCAGTTGTTTTAAAAAGTTTTTATTTTACATGTCAAAACTACACAATTTTAAAGCCATTTGAGGCTTTCAGAGCAGGCCCCCAAACCTCCTGCTCAGGTAAGAGAAATTACCCAATTGAGGCCTAACAGCCTCAATTAGAAGTTTCTAGTTATCACCCTGGGTCAATACCAACCATTGTAAACGGTTAAATTTATTACCTATCCAGTCGTCTATCCAAGCAAAAGCCTGTCTGTGCCCAGCCAGCAAAATATCTTTGATTGCCTAAAAAAGAACATTTATAATTAAAAACATAATTAAAATAATTAAAAACAAATGATATTTTTTTTAGTATAATTTAAATTTTTACCACAAATGAAAACATTGTATTTATACGGCATCGAAAGGAGGAAAAAAAATCAAATGGACCTTGTTTAGAAGTTTCTGAAACAAAAAGGAAAAAGAAGTTATAATTGAATTCTGCTCCTAAAGTCCTAAGATCTTTAAACTTCTATTAGATTTTGGGGAAATTTTTAAACACTATTGGTAAAAAAATACACAAAATTCATTTTTTCGTAAAAAGCCCGTTATAAAACCATTTATCTTATGTTGCCATAATTTTGACAAGACTTTCATTATTTGCATAGCATTAGATAAATGAAACTCTTTCATAGTGTGACAAATTGCAAGATACAGTATGAATGTCACTTTAACTTTTATGAATTCAATGCGAAAAACATCAATATCAGTTTCCCATGACCTGGCGAAGTTACACAATAGCAGATTCTTTTTTCTTATGCGATTGATTAATTTTATGCAATTGATTTGAACTAGCTAGCTTGTGAGTACCAACTGTTGATTTGTCACAAAAGGGGAGGAATTTGAATTTGAAATAATTCTGTTCCATAATAAGTATTCAAGTATTTGGTCACAGGTACAATTTAGCAAGAACGCATCCAGGACCAGCTTCATAGCGGTGAACTGTTATGGGGGCCCAAATAAATGTCCCCAAAAAATTAATAGCCAAAAAAAAGTGTAATAGAACTTTTTTTAAAGACTTTTGTAATTTTACAAATAACTAAAACCAATGTAAAAAACCAAAAAAAAGCTGTAATACAGTGTTTAACCTTCATTTTTGAAATGATTTAACTAACATAAATTACAGCTATTCAAAGAAACTTCTTTTGATGACAGTTGGCCCAAATTTTTTTTGTGAAGAAAAAATAAAATAGTTTTATTTGATTCAAGACTTAACGCTATTCCGAAGTTATTATATTAAACTAGGTGCACACTTTTTTAATATTAATAATAACAATGATATTAATGATAGTAACAATCCGCAAATGATCACGGTGCAACACCTCATCTTCAAACATAACAGTGTTATTCGAATATTTGATTAAAAAGAATTGGAATTATTACATAAAGCGTTGTGTAACAACTTTAACACTAGAATTATTTCATGGTTTTCCTGAACGCAATAGAATCAGACGAAGAATTTTTGAGACTTTTTTTTGAAGAAAATCTTCACATTCCAAGATTCTAATTATTCTTAACTTAAATCATGAGAAATTGCAATAAATGATAAAGCTTGTTTACTATATATTTCATAAGTTCAACAAAATATTTTTTTTTCTTCGTCCTTTTTTTTTTTTACAGCATAAATTTTTAAATAAATAAATTTAGTAAATAATAAAGTTTTTAGTTTCAATAATAGGATAATACGTTCGATAATTCTAAGTAAGTTGTTTGAGAAAAAATTTTTTTTCAGAGATGTTTTTAATATATAAAATTTGTCATTAAGCTTTGTATAAAGAATTGATACACGCCTACTTGTCGTCAGTAAATACGATTTATTTTTTAAACTTATTTTTTATTTATTTAATGAGATTTCGTTACCTAGAATTTTAGAATTTAGCATTTCTATGAATTTTCGCATAAAATATATCGAGCATCAGTTCTTATTAGAATATATCTGTAGATTTTTTAAAATTGTGGTTTAACTATAATTTGACCTTGGATACATTTTAAATATGGGTAAATATAAAATTCTGAAATTCTATTTAAATATGTTTAAATATGTTTTAAATAACATTTCGTATCGGAAATGAAACATTGGAATAATAAAAGTATATACAAATCAGTTTAATAGCCTAGTCTCTTGCTTAGCGTTTAAAAGTTTTTTTTTTACTTTTCACGTATAAAAATGTTTATGATTCTAAAAGCTTATCTTGTTTTATTTTTATAATAGAATTCAGAAAAGAATGTTTTTTGAATAACAAAAATAACTGCATCTTATTATATTAGAAGCTCTCCCGTAGATAATATTTATGTTTAATAATGTAAATTAAACAGTTGCATTGTTTCTTCTAGTGGAGGAGAGTTTAACAAAAGATATGTTTTTTGTCATATTTTTTACATATCAACAATTGAAAAGTTTTTTAAATTACACTTCAATATTTAAAAAATGAGGGTTTATGGTTTTATTGATTATAGGTAGAAACAGAAGTTTCAGAGAGTGACAGTCAACCCTTCCCAAAAAACCAATGCTTGATTTAAGACTGAAGATAACAGAAAAAATTTCCCGATTTTTATTTATCGTTGGCATTAAACGACTGGTTTTGAAAAACTTGAGCAATTGAAAAACTTTTCATTGAAAAGCCTGAGCAATTTTCAGATCATCCAGTTGAACGTGCGAATGACCATCTAACAACAAACCACCACCAGAAAGCTGCTAAAAACAAACAAGAGTACCAGGGGTTGACTGAAAAAGATACCAATGTCTGGAAAATGATCAGAGAAAGTAATCTTACTCAAGAGAATTTACGCATATCAAAATCGTAATTCGTAATCAAGTCAATTTTCAGAATAACAAACTTGTTAATTATGAAAAACTGGGCCCAAACACACAACTTTAAAGATCTTGTTGAGTTTGTTGCTCAATGTGGGGAAAAGGACATGCACTCACACCTTCTTCTTGCTCCAGGTAATGCTAATTACATGTCACCTGAGTATATAGCAAAATGCGTATCCTTTATAGATGGCTTTATTGGTCTGTTACCATTATGCTTGTTGGTACTAGTTTTTCTGTGAAAAACGTGTTTAAGGTTCCACAAGGCTTTTTTCAATTTTTAAATATTTCATTACGTAACGCTCGTTACGTGTGTATTGATACGAGAGAGAGAATGAGAATGTTATATTTAACGTGGGGAACCAACAAATTTCTGAGACAATATTTCCAGATGGGCCAACGTGGCGGGTCTTGGAGTACTTAGGACGCCCATTTGCGTCTACGAAATTCGATCCACCAAACAACCCGACCAATTTGA
>JAUZNK010005021.1:0-10158 GCA_035046665.1 Euphysa ruthae | reverse complement strand
TATATATATATTTATTTATAGATATATATATATATATATTAAAGATTTCAGACATGTAATTTAAGTTGGGTCTACTGCAGAATTTAAATGCATGAGCAGTACTACCCTCATATCAACAGGCAGCCAATTAATGGCTCTTTACTGCTCAGTGCCAATATGGGCACGACTATTCATTTTTAAACAAAATCATATAGATTTTTTTGTGCATCTTTCAAACGGATTTTAAGTGATTCATTGAGGCCTAAAATGCAAAGTCAAAATGAGGTTGAATCAGAAAATTGAATAAAGCACGTTTTAAGGCTGGTGTTAAGAAATATTGTTTTCTATATAAAAATTTTTGTTTGGAATTAATTTTATTTAAAACATAGCGACCCATTGTCTCTCCACACAAAGTTTGATCTAATAAGCATCCTAGGTATTTTACTGAGGTATGTTGTTTAATGGATATACCTCTATAAAGTATATTCAAGGGATCTGCTTTTTTAGCTTTCATTTCAGAAAAAAAGAGGATACGCTTGGTTTTTTCTTCTCAAAAGTGTTAGTTTTTTATTGAAAAATCACTGACAAGGTTTGGAAAAATTTCTGTTCAGAATTTTTTCTATTTTTTTTACATCCTTATGATGGAAAATCAAGCAAGAGCCATCTACGTAAAGAAGTAATTCACAGTCTAGTGCTTGTGTCATGTCGTTTGCATACAGCAACAACAAAAGAGGTCCCAAAATTGACCCCTGAGGGACACCACATTTCACTAATGCTTTATCAGAAAGTTCTTTATTAACTTTCATCCTAAATTTTCTATTTGAGGGATAAGAGACTTGACCCAGAAAACTATATTCTCCGAAAAAAGCAGGTTATTTCAGTTTTTCAAGCAAAATAACTCAATATTTTTTTTGAAAAACTATTGTGTCAAAGGCCTTTTGGAGATCTATAAGGATCATTCCAGTGTGACATTCCTTCTTAAATCCTTTTGTAGTTCTGTCATGAAGATATGAAAAACATGTGTCTGTCGAAAAACCCTTTCGAAATCCAGATTGAAATTTATATATAATGTTCTCTTTAGATTCTTTAGTTTGACCTTCAATTAATTTTTCAAAAATCTTGGGTGCAACTAATAATAACAATATGGGCCTATAGTTTTTCTGTGTTCTTGCTCCCTTTTTTGAATAAAGGAACAATTTTAGCTAGTTTGCAATCATTTGGAAAAGTGGTAGTCCTGATAGAAAGATTTATTATTTGTGTTGGTCTCAAAATAGAAGCACATCCGTCCTTAGAGAACATTTATTTATTTGTTTATTATTTCATCAAGCCCTAGTGACTTATTCAATTCTAAATCATTAATTATGATTTTAACTATATCCTCAGTGACCCTTGAGAATTCAAATTCCTTCGAAATGTTCATTTGGCCACAATAATCAAGGATTGTTTGACTATTATAAATGTTAGATGCTTTTGGAAGGAGATTTGAATGATTGGTTGAAATATTTCCAAAAAAATTTTTAAAGCATTAGCAATTTGAAGATGATCAAAAACAAACTTATTACTTTGTTTTAAACAAAAGCTGGATTGTGAAGATGGGTTATTTGATTTTGTAACTCCTATATCTTTCAAAGATTTCCAAAGATTTTTAGGTTTACCTATTCTTTCATTAAGTTTTTTTGTAAAAAAATCTCTTTTTTTCTATTAATATTTGCAATAGCATATTTTTAGCTCTGCTAAATAGTTCCTTGTTTGCATCTTTTTATGTCCTTTTGAATTGTTCATACAATTTATGTGTTACAGCTATTTTTTCTGAAACTTCTTTGTCAACCACTTTTGAGAACTGTTTTTTATTGTAATTGTTTTCATGGGTGCTGTATGATCAATAGCTTGTTTAAATTTTTGTGAAAAATCTACAAAGCTACAAAGGCCAAGTTAATATTATCAAAATTTTCACAATTTGGAAAATTTTTTCGACTTAATCTTTCATCTAGTACATCCTTACTATAACTGCGCATACTTCTAGATTTTTTAAACTTTTTAGTACCAGATCTAAACGTAGTGATTTTGAGGTTACTGAAAATTGGCTGATGGTCAGAAAGAGAAATTTCAAGAGATCCCTGCTGTGTGATCTTGTCAGATGCCTTTGAGGGAATATGATCCAATAATGAAAACGTGTTTGATGTTACTCTAGTAGGATCCCTGATTAGTTGTGTAAGACCAAATGTGGAACAAAATTCACTATACTTATTTAAAGTTCATTTTGGGTGAGAACTCTGTTGTCAAGAATATAATTGTTATTATTATCTAAAAGATATTTAGGTATCCTAAAATAATTAGTTCTTTTCCACCCATATAAATTTGGTGCAAAGTGTGGGTTAAAGGCTCAAAAAAAATTGTTGATATCAGGTGGCCTGTAAACTATACCTACTATAAAAAGGTTTGGTACAAGGGAGAAGATTATAATATGCTTTTAATATCATTTGTGGGTGTAACCTCATTGAAATTAAAATCGTCCTTGATGTAACAAATAATATCTCCACCAGATCTATTTCTGTCTTGCCTTAAGATTTGGTATCCACTAAGTTCAATTTCCCTGTCTTCTATGGCTACCCCCATCTAATTTTTATTCTCAGTAATATAATAATCAATAAAATTTTTATAAATCAATATATTATTGAAAAATTTTTTCAAAAAAATATTTTTGGTTACCGCGTAAACCGGCAAAAACCTCAAAGATGACCCAAATTTTATATTTACACCGGCCAATGGTTCAAAGTTTGTAGATGACGTTTATAAAGAGTTAATTGAATGAAACAGAATTTTTTCGAGCATTGATAAATTGTAGACCGCAAGGTCAAATATCGGAGATAATTTTTTTGTAGATTTTTCGGCACTAACAATTTTTTTTTATTTTTTAAACAATTTCTTTTTCTATTCATTTCACTGCAAGTCACGGACTCAACACACCCTTAAAGTTTTACTGTAAGTCATGGGCTCAACACAACCTTATTTTTCATTGCAAGTCATGGACTTAACACACCCTCAAAATTTCACTGAAAGTCATGGACTCAATACACCCTCAAAATTTCAATGCAAGTCATGGACCCAACATACCCACAAAACTTAACTGCAAGTCATGGACTCAACACACTCACAAAATTTCACTACAAGTCATGGACTCAACACACTCACAAAATTTCACTACAAGTCATAGACTTAACACGCCCTCAAAATTTCACTGAAAGTCATGGACTTTACACTCACTCAAATTTTCACTGAAAGCCATGGACTTCATACACACTCAAATTTTCACTGTAAGTCATGGACTCAATACACCCTCAAAATTTCACTGCAAGTCATGGACTCAATACACCCTCAAAATTTCACTGCAAGTCATATACTCAACTCACCCACAAAACTTAACTGCAAGTCATGGACTCAACACACTCACAAAATTTCACTACAAGTCATGAACTTAACACACCCTCAAAATTTAACTTCAAGTCATGGACCCAACACACACTCAAATTTTCATTGTCAGTCATGGACTCAATACACCATCAAAATTTTACTGCAAATCATGGACTCAATACACCCTCAAATTTTCACTGCAAGTCATGGGCTCAACACACCCTCAAAATCTCAGTAAAAAAATCTCAAGCGGCTATTTAGAAATCTTGGCCGACGCACTCAAATTGCTATTCTGAAAAAACACGATTAAAGAAAATAGTTTATAACAAAAGAACTAATTTTCAGGTTAAGCAGTTAAAAGATAACAAAATCTATACAGTAACATTAAAATCCTCCTGATACATGCACTACACCCTCTTTTTTTAGATATTTGGTCACTTTTTCTGTAAAATCTGTCACCTCAATTTCTTATCTGGGCGCATTTTAATTAATGCATCTCGTAGTCGTTTTGCATTTTTTCTTGACAACCTCAACTCCTCACAAAGGTTTTTTTGCCATTATTAAAGTTTGTAACACATGGTTCAACGACGAAAAGCCGCGAAGTTGCCACGTACCGTCGTAAGGTCAACTACATCAATCAAGCGACAGTATTTCTTTTCTCAATTCATTTGTTGTGTAAAGCATTACTTGCTCTGCAGCAGTTTTTGTGATGAATTTCACCTATTTAGCAAATTTTGTAAAAATTTTTTCAGTCATTGGTGGTGGTAGATCTTCAGTGTGATAAAAATATTTACACCCGCATAACCAAGACCCATAGAACGCATTGTATGCACTGCTCTATTATTTAAATCAAAACCTCTACCACACGATGATTTAGGATGTGTGAAACTGATTTATGTAGTTAGCTACAGTTTGAGTATTTCAAACTTTTCTTGTACATTTTTTCTTGTTCTTATTATACCGTTCACCCAAAGTTAACGTAGAATTTCCACACTCTGGATAAGAGAGCGAAATTAAACACCAGCTGGAATAACCATCAATTATTGAACGATAACCTGAAATAGCATCAAATTTGCCTGAAGTAGATGTTCTCATATCTTCAATTTTACAAGCAGATACAGACGATGCTGAAACATTAATTTCGTTTTGGCTGTCGTTGAGTAATTACAAAAATAGAAGGTTGAGCAGACCCAGCAGGATATATTTATATTTTAGTTGCATTTAAATTGTTATTCAATATTTACGGCACTATCATCATTTTCATCTATAGCTACAGTAGATGTTTTCGTACCAAATCCTTTCCTTCCTTTTGTTCTTTGCTTGATTCTAAAATTTTTTAGAAGTAAAAACTATTTATTATTAACTGTCCAGCATTATCTATTAATAAAAGTTAAGTAAGTGTTTTCATTTGCAACGTAAAAGAAATAACAGTCAAAAACAAAACAAAAAGACTTGTTTAAATACATTTTAATAACAAAGGCCATACGTAATACTGATCTAAGTGTAATAAAATCGGCTAAAACTCGCTTCATCATAAATCCATGTGCACTTTCTCTTTCCGAATTTATGAAACTGGCTTATAAAATATATTCTGAGAAAATTTGTCAATTACTGATGCATATTACTGTCATAAAATAAAAAAATTCACTTTTTTAAATTATTTTTTCTACGAATTTCTACAAAGACGTATTATTTTGCTCCTCGTATATTATAGCAGAACGCTTGCACTTATGTAAAGGGTAATTTTATGCTCAATTAAAATAAATTCTCGCAGAAGAAGAAATCCATCATACGAACAATTTATTTGATAGGTCAATTGTTTACTAACATCACAACTAAAATATTCCCTCTGTACATTAACTCACTTTCTATCAATCGTCTACAAAAATTTTTGGAACACCAGTCAGAGATGTAGTTGTAATATGACGGCTTAGTTCAGAATATTTATTTACTGTAGTAATTCGAACTAATTTTTAAAGTCCATTGTCTTAATTTGAAGATTCACAGCAAACAATCTATTATAAAAACTTCTGTTGGTTCATGGTCTAAAATAACATATTTGAAACAAAGGATTTTAAAATAAATAAATAAACCTCTGGGTAGGACTTGTCAACAAAATCATTTAGTTTCCCACGGGAAAAAATCGATTTTCCCGTTGGCTATTTACAATGGCACAAGAGGGTAAGTTATGTATGTTACATACCATTTAACTTGAAAAACATTGAGAGGTTCCAAAATGCCAGATGCAAGGTATTTATTTTCAAATAAAACTTTAATAAGATGTTCAATTAAAAATGGTGCTTTAAAACCAATAGAATCTGTGACTTTCGAACAGATTTTGACACGCGTCAAAGAATTATTATTATTGGAAAATCGCAGAGAATGGGACAAAACAGTAAGTTTTTTCATTTTTGTTGAACATAGCCAATCAAGGCAAAAAAAATTTTTTTCACTCCAAAGCGCTCTAGGAATTTACGAAACGTTTCTGTGACCAGAGTTAATAAAGATTGACGGTGAAAAGTTCATATTTGGTGTCAATTCTCATTTTTTTTTAAATTTTGCGAGACAAACTTTGCAAATATTCTCAATGCCGAATCAAAAAAGTTATTGCACCAAGTATATTCTTCTTCCTCAAAATAATTTTCAATTAAATATGGTCTATTTCAAAAATCGATGAAAAAATATTGTCGCTAAATTTCATAGAAGATATTAATAAAAGCTGTTCATGAAAATTCATTTATTTTCAACATAGTTGGGAAAATATTTTGTCTTTTGATAAAGATAAATTTTTACCACTAACTTAAAATTTCACATAGATACATATTCTATTAGGCAATTGCTCGCAAAAAGGCTCTGGTGGAACGTTCTGTTTTTATTAAATCTATCTTTCTTTTTGTCAGGTCATAAGCTTTCTGAAAAAATTAGATAAACTGGCCTTATTTACAATTTTATGAGCACTGTGAACTCCCGCAATCCACTAAAATAAGCAAATCATACTCAGCTAACTTGAACTTATTAAACACCGCATGGATAAAAATTTTTAACAAACGCTGTGCAGCTAAGTCAAAATAAATGATTTCGAGAAATGGAGACAGGAGGGAATTTTATCCAAAAGATTTTTTGAAGTAGACTTTTTACTTGGTTAGAGATTTTAACGATCAGATTCTATAAAATTTTGGATAATGCTATTTCTCTACGGAAAGTTTCAAGTTTGTTAGTAAAATCGAAGACTAAAGTAACAAGTTTAAAGTAAATAAAAAATTACAATAAATTTTGTAGAAACTAAAGTATTAAGATAAATTTTTAAGGTTCTTAAACGATTATGTAAATTCTGCTGAAAATCGAAAAATTAAAACAAAATTTTGTGAAAAATTTGTTTCATTCTCCGACTTTCCTTAAAAAAATATCTTATTCTTCAATATACCTCAAAAGTTTATTCCAATTGTCATTTCTCAAAAAATGCTTGTTTAAACCTTCACTTTCCATGGAATAGTTATTACGTTAACCTTTCTGATCTTTCAAAAAGTTTCGTTCTTTTTCCTAAGAAAATTATTGTAATCAATCATATTTATTGTATTTTTTAACTCAACTTCTCTTAAATACTATTAAAACTCCAATTTTACTTTATTTCTTTTGTTTTTCTGATTTCCTCAAATCCTGCATTCTTTTTTTTATTATAAAAATATGGCGTATCATTAAATTTTTCAATCATGTGGCGATTCTTTTTGTAAACCAACAGTTATCTAATTGAAATCGGTAATTTAAGTGATCAATTTCCGAACACGAAACTATATTATTTCACTTGCTCATAATATGGATTTAAAAGAAGTGGCTTTAAAGCTCCCCGGCTAATGGCCATAAATTATGTATTATATCATTCAAAAGTTTGATTATGAAACTAATTTTACCCATGATCGCGAAAATTATGACACAAACTTAAAAAGTTGAAAAAAAAAGTTATATAATAGCTTGACCTCCACAAAAACAGAAGAAACGCTACTGGGTGATACTATTTACTCGATCAGTATTTTTTACGATGTAGTGAAAATGGCATATCCATTTTGTCAACACCCCAATGAAGGTGGTGTAAACTTTGAAAGCGTCAGTTCGACTGATATCAATATTTTTCTTTTCCTTTTTTTCATACATCTTGTATGTGTCAAAGGGACTTTTGCCGATATATTTTGATAAAGTGAGCATACGTTTATTGTCATAATAAGCCGTTATTACGATTTTGGATGAAGAATCACCAAACTGCTCAATGTAACAACGCCCAGGTTTTCTCATTAGAGAATCATTTGGATATGGGCATGCTTGAAAGCGATTTATATTCAGTGTAACCCTGTGATGCAAAATGTGTAGAGTGTGTAATTGGTAAAACATTGTTAGGCAACCGCATTATAACAAATGCGTTCTCGTCACCGCCATTTGGAGGGCCACAACCTTTGGGGGAAGATATTTTGAACCGACAACACCTTCGAATTCAAAATCGTAGATGTAACCAGAAATTCCCACTCTTGCCCACAATTTTGACCCTAATTTTTTGGCTTCTTAGGAAGAAAAAGTATTAAGGAATGAGCCCCTTTAAAAGGAATGATCTGCTCATCAGTTGACATATGGAATTCTGGTTTTACCATTTGAAGAAACTTTTGCCGGAAATGATCGATGAAGGGCTGCACTTAGAAACACTTATTGTAGCTATCACTATCCTTGTCGGTGATGTTTTTGTTGACATTAAAACGAAGCGCTGATAAAAACTCATCAAATCGGTTTACTGTCATAGTTGATGCAATAAGTTCATAACGTGTTCCTGATCTCCAATACATTCTTCAGTTAATATTTGATTTTGTTCTATGTCTTTTACTCGGCGCGTACTATGTTGCAGATTTTTCCTTTCATTGTATAACATTCAATAACGTCTGTAGTAAAAAATAAGGAAAGCGGTAAAATTCAATTGGATTAGACAAACGTGTGAGTTGTGTAAAACCTTTAGTATTTAACGTTAATTTTTTGTTTATGTCCTATAAATCAAAAAGCAAAGTCTATTTCTTGTGTTTTTTTGGCCATTTTACTGCATTGTCAATTTATTGCTTCTTTGAAGATATTAAATTGATGTTCTCATTCTCACATTCCTCCCCCGGCTCACTAGTTTCGAAAATAGATTCATCTGTTTCACATTCAATCACAAGTTCCACATCATCATCAGATTCCAAGTCAAGTTCGTCTTCACTTTCGGAAATTTCCTGTAAAGGTTGTATATCAACACTTCTCTTTTTCCCGCCGTAAAACAATCTATGGATCAGAAAAATACTATTTTCTCAAATTCATGAGGTCCATTAAAGTGGACAAAATATAGATAAACAGTAAAAAAGCTTTCCACATTGGAATTTTCATCTGTGGTTTTATCACATATGTAGATTATGAATTAAAATAAGTTTTTACAGCATTTATATTTGTTATTGTCATAAAAAACAACACAGTAAAAAAGCAGCATTGAAATGTAAATCGTGAAAGGTTGCAAGTGAAAAGCTACCTAGTGTCTAAAAACTGATTGTATATACAATCAAATATTCCTTTATCGAAAATAAACAAATTCCTTAGATTTTCTTTCAAATATTATTCAGAAAACATAAAAACAAAACAACAACAACAAAGCCCAAATCACCTCAAGGTGGAACAGGTTCCAGAAGCCATTACACATGTTTTTTAATAAGCTACAAATACCACTTGAGGCAATACACTTCGGTTTTTTTATGAAAATGGCTGCTTCAAGCTCAGTACTGATTTTAGAAATGTCCATTCAAATAAAGTCCTTTTTATTTACTCAATATTTAATATGATTTTGCTTGTTTTCTTTTTAAAAAAACAGCGTTAAAGAACTTTAATTATATTATGTATTTAAAGTTTGTTCCGAGTTATTCGTTATTATAGTTGTAACAACCCTTCTGGATGAATAAAGTTTACGTGTCATTTCTTACAACGAAACAAAGCTATTAAATTTAGCAGCAGTTGGCTACAATGATACATTCTAAGAATTTCGATTTGTATGAGTAATTTAATTTGTTATACATCATTCATTTTATTGCACAAATAAAAATTTTTTTTTCCCCTTTTTTAAATTATTATGACTATCGTTATTAGTATTATTGCTATTATTTTGCTTTTGTTGCTGCTGTTGTTATTGTTGCTTTAGTTTTTTTTTTTTTTTGATATTGTTATTGTTGCAAGTAAATCTTTTAGCTTGTAATCTTAGTAGAACCAAAAATTATATGAAACAAATTGTTTTTATTTCAATGGTCTGAGGTTTAAAAATTATGGCGTGCGAAAAGGGACAATAACGTTATCTTTTTTAAATAATACTTACTATCTTTTTATACAATACTATCTTTTTCAGAAATTACTACTTTAAAAAAAATCAAACTATGTCCTTTTTATTACAACTACCTGTCCAGATAAGACTTCATTGGGTTCTATATAAAGCATGATGAGATCATTAAGAAAAATCTCGCTTACTTCGTGGCTCTTGATGTTCTGCAAAAATATCAACAAAATAATTAATTTTTCTAAAACAAGTAATGATTAGTATAAGCAGGTGCTTGACAACATTGCCAGTTTTAAAAGTAACGTACCGTTAGTTGAACAGTTTGATCTAAGCGTTTCTACCACAGATGACTTGGTTGTAGAAGAGAGAGAGAATGTTATATTTAACGTGGTGAACCAACAAATTGCCGAGACAATATTTCCAGATGGGCCCACGTGGCGGGTCTT
>JAUZNK010005020.1:0-10159 GCA_035046665.1 Euphysa ruthae | reverse complement strand
CACTCACTCACTCACTCACTCACTCACTCACTCACTCACTCACTCACTTACTTACTTACTTACTTACTTACTTACTTGGTTAAATGGTTACAGAATACAACTTGCTATAACTAATATTTAAAAATGCATGCCAGGAAGAGTCTAGAGGTTTTGATAAAAATGGATTTGAACAGCCTGATGGAAATTTGCTGCCAAAAAGAGAAACTTATGTTTATATAAATGTAAGAGACCAAAGAATTTTTACTAAATTGAAGAATTTTTCGTGGAAGTGAATAAAAAAATTATAGTAGTTTCCTGTTTGTGAAAACTGAACTGTAATGGTATACGATTTTGCAAGAAGGAATTTTCGTGGAATTCATTTTTGCAATTTTTGATGTGTGCACTGTTTAGATGAAAAAAATCTTTAATTGACAATCTAAGTTTTATCATTTTATTTATGAGTGTAATATCCTATTTCTCACTGAGATAAAAAAAAAACTGAAATAGAAACTATGCTAAAAACACAAAAATGCAAAAAATAACTTAACTTACACTCTATAATTATGTAATGACACGTGAGCTAAGAATACTTTAGGCAACATAAATTTGTTTTCCCTCAACAAAAATATTGTTGAAGAACTTAATGGTTGATAATATTATTATAATTCTCAAAAATTTTATTTTTTCAAAGAAAAACATTATTTTGTTTTCATAACCTTTTGATATGGACAAGATAGTTTGTAGCGCAATTTTTTTGCTGTATGTAAACTATTCAAACAAAGGCTGTGCAAAAACAGAACAGGAGATTTTTTTCAACATGATATAAGATAAAGCATTGTGGTGCCTAAAAAGGCTATGAGTTTGTTATTTGTTTTCAATCAAAAAAATAAAATAAATTGGTGTTTTTAAAAGCCAAGTTGTTTAGTTTTACTAATAATTATTTACACATTTAGGCAGATCAGATTGGACGTCAAACTAGTATACCAGTTTGAAATACAGCCTGGATACACCACTGCGTCATGAAAAAATACTTACTTATATAAAATCCTTATTTCATTTTATTTCCAGATCGATTTCAACACTGTCAACACGGTAAAAAGTTTGTAATTTTCACAAAAATCAAATTAAATATTCATGTATTTAATTTAGCAAAATATGTTAAATTTAGAAAATTTAATAACTGGCAAACGATTTTAGCATGTACTAAGTTTTACAGAAATGCAACAAACTGAATTCAATGGGATTTTTTTATTTTTTACAAAATAACTGAAAAAAATCACCTGCGTCTATATGTATACTAATGACACTTGGTCCTTCTCCAGCCTTGCTATTCTCCTCACGTAACCAACTCATCTTGGAGCGTGCAACCTCAGGACCTGATAAACCGACAAATGCATAACTAGAGCGATATTCTAACTTCTCCTCTGAAATATCTTCTGCCCCAATTCGTCTCTTAAACAATAAGACAACCAATAAAAAACTGAAACTATTTCTTCAAGCATTCAAAAAGAAGAAAAAAAAAAAAAAAAAAACTAAACTTAAAAATTTCTGAAAATAACAGAAATATATCAATTCTTAGTAAAAATAAATTATATATTTGCTTATAAAATAGTTTATATCAGGCTTTGGACAACAACAACTTCACTGTTTTGTCAGGTAAAATGTTAACCCTGTCTTTCTAATCCTATCATTCACATATTATACACATTAAAAATCCAAAAAATATCCTTAGAAAGTAAAGTTACTTTGAAAAAAACACAACAAAAAAATTTCTTAGGAAATCAAAAATTAAATTAAATTTTTTGCGAAAGTTAAAAGTTGTTAAAAAATGAAAAGAAATGTTTATACTTTTTAAGTAACTGCAGAATTTTGCGGATTTTCATCTAAAAGATTACAGTTGCTTTTAGTTAGTTGCTGCAAAATGTTTACAATATCCAACATCACGACATTCAAACTTTCGAGAAAAAATCAACCAAGTTATTTTCGGGCGAAAACTTCCTAATAAGGAATTTGGTCTAAGTGGCCTTTTGAGCAAAATAAAATAATTTGCCAATTTTTACCAGCTTGATTATGCAAGCTTGAAACAAAAAGTTAAGCTTCCCAATAAATGCTCATTATATGGTTCAGATATAAACTTTTCTACTACTTCATTGCGATTTCAAAACCGATTTTGATATAAGAGAACTTTTTTAACTGTGATTAGGTATAAACACGTCTCTCATTTCAAAGTATACTTGACATGACTGTCTGTGGATGTTTTAATTTCAATCAATTCAAACTTTACCAAAACACAATCCCTATTGTTCTTGTTTTGCATAAAAATGTCTACGACGAAAATATCTTGGAGACTAAGTCTGCTAAAAAAAACATTTCTCCAGTCTAGGTGACTAAGTCTTGTGACTAAGTTTTGGTGACAAATTCTGAAAAAATTACATTACTTAAGACTTGGTGACTGAGCCTGAAAAAATGACATGTCTCGAATCTTGGTGACTAAATCTGCAAAAAAGACATGCCTCAAGTATTCGTGACAAGGTCTGAAAAAATTATCTGTGTCAAAACTTGGTGACTAAGTTTGGGAAAATAGCATGTCTCAAGTCGTCGAGAGTAACTCTGATAATATGACATGCCTCAGTCTTGGTGACTACGTCTAATAAAATAACATTACTTAAGACTTGGTGACTAAGTCTGATAAAATAACATGTCTCCAGTCTTGGTGACTAATTCTTAGAAAATGACATTACTTAAGATTTGGTGAGTAAAACTGAAAAAATGACATTACTTAAGACTTAGTGACTAAGTCTGAAAAAATGACATGTCTACAGTCTTGGTGACTAAGTCTGCAAAAATGACATGTCTCGAATCTTGATAACTAAATCTGAAATAAAGACATGTCTCCAGTCCTAACTCTGACAAAATTATATGTCTCGAGTCTTGGCGAATAAGTCTGGTAAAAAGATAAGTCTCAAGTCATGGTGACTAAGTCTGATGAAATGACCTTTCTCGATTCAAGGTGACTAAGTCTTATATAATGACATATCTTAAGTCTTAGTGAATAAGTCTGACAAAAAAATATATCTTGAGTCTTGTGGACTATTTCTGATAAAATGACATGTTTTGAGTTTTTATGACTAATTCTGATAAAATGACATGTCTCGAGTCTACGTGACTAAGTCTAAGAAAATGACCTGTATCAAGCCTTGGTGACTAAGTTTAATAAAAAAATTATGTCTCAAGTCTTTCATAACTAACACTGATAAAATGACATGTCTCGAGTCTACAAGACTAAATCTCAGAAAATGACATTGCTTAAAACTTGGTGACTAAGTCCGAAAAAATTACATGTCCTAAGTCTTGGTGGCTAAGACAGATAAAACAACATTTATCCAGTCTAATAAATATTTGTATTAGTAGAATTAGAAAAAATATTGTTGAAAAGTGTTTGAGATCTATCATTCACTCGTGTAGGAAGAGTTATATAAGGAAGAATATTATGTGATGAAACAAGGTTAAACAACTCATGTGTATCAACATCACTGCTAGTTTTAATCAGATCAATGTTAAAATCTCCTAAGAGGACTACATTTTTCTTTTCTTTAGATATTTTATGTAAAATTGGAGAAAATAAATTATTGACATCCAAGGATGTTTATATATACACCAACTACTAAGTTAGATTTTTTAGGGAATAATATTTGTATAGACGAAGATCATCTCTGGGTTTATAGTTAAAATTGTTAGAGATATACAAAAGAGATCCACCGCATGATGTCTCAGTTGGAGTGTGTTCATAATTAAAACCTTCAATTGATAACGGTATTGTTTCACCAATATCCTTTCTTAATCTTGTTTCTGTTATACCGGTTACACTAAAATTAAAATTTAATAAAGTAAGCATTGTAGAAAGCTCATCTAAGTGAGAATTAAGGGAAGAAATGTTCATATGAAGAACAAAAAATGAATTAATGTTCTCAAAATTTGATGAACAAAAATCTTCTATATAATATAAGGTATTTGCAGTTTATGGGGTTAGAAGAAAATTCATCATTTTTGGAAGAACCGGCTTGAAAGGTAAAGAAATCATTAAATTCGAATGTTTAGATCAGGTGAAAGCTCATTTAGATGAACAAGTTTGTCGTTATTCTTTAATAATTTATGTTCTTGGTCAGTAATTTTACTGATGTAATTTACTGACCAAGTTCATCTATACATATGAACCAAAACCAAAAAGAATTTCACTTTAATAGAAAATAATCAATTTCATTAAGTTTGTTGCATTTTTTATGAAGCCAGTTGTTGCAATTGTTACATTGTAGATTATCATGTCTATAATTTATAGATTTTTAGCATACATAACAAAGACATTAAGAGAAACTATTGTAAATATATATTATTCAAAACTATGAAATTATATGTGTGAAAGCTGATAAACTTTCAAAACGTTAGACAGGTCACGAAAAATTTTATTAGTGGCAAAATTGTTATTCAAATTACAACAATGTTATAACAAAATAACGTCATTAAATTTGTTCGGAGAAATTTTAAGGGCGATTAATATGGAGATTAGTTGAAATGGTTGGTTGAATTTGCAATACAAAATCATTAAATTATACTATACTGGCTTTGTTTAAGTTTTATTGTAGTTTCCTTAAAGTAATTTAAAATTATTTGAATTTTAGAGACACAACTTTAATGACGATAATTTGAAATGGTTGATTGAACTGTAAGAACTTAAAAACAACAACAGCAGAGTTATAAAGAGTATCGTCCAATGATTTGTGATTATAAAAGGAATTAGATATGAATATAAGCAGAATAAAATGCTTAAAAACCTTTATAAATAAACTCAAAAAATAAACACAACTAATACAAAACTCAGCGTTATTTTGGTAACTCACCAAAAACATTAAACAAATCATTAACATGAAAAACTTTAACATATCTACCATGTTCTTGTAACCGATACTTTACCGTACCATTTGAAACCAAAAATGAAAATAATTTTTTCTGATTCCACAAAGCTTTACATTTTCCATGGAGGAAATGGTAATATGGGCAGAGACTTTCGTTTATAAAAAAAGATTTGTTATATTCGTCCATTAACCCCAATTTTTTCCTGTGTGACAAAATTTCACAAACGATCTTTTTGTTTGCAAACTTTATTATGGTACGTTTACCATCCCATAAACAGTGACATGCTTGAATGTTATCACTGGTGATTTTTAAACCAATATCAGTTAGTATATCAATTACCTTGTTTTCAAGGCAATCATTTGGTACATTGCTTTCTATACCAACAAATTCTAAGGAGTCGCGCCTTGAATATTGTTCATTTCCATCATTTGTATCATTTTTCTCGAGTTTCAAAACTAATCCTTCAACAGTTTTTCGAGTTGATCAAATTTTTTATTGATGTTATCCAATGATTGTTTTAATAATTCATTCTCAGAAATAACTTTCTCATATTGTGATTGCAAAATAACAAATTGTTTTATTTACTAATCTTTTCCTAAGTTCTTTAACTCCTCATTTGACCTTTTATCCATAATTTATTCAACATTCAAACAACAATAAATTTTAAACTTTTATAAATTCATTAATATAAAGACATTTCACCATTTTGCCACGACGACAGTTTTATAAACATGCGCTCATGCTCATGCTTCTATTGTGAATTCTTATCGAGATCTTTATGACTAAGTCTAATGAAATGATTTGTTTTGAGTATTGGGGACTAAGTCTGATAAAATGACATGTCTAGAATTTTGGTGACTAAGTCTGACAAAATGGCATTTCTTAAGTATTGGTGACTAAATCCTATAAAATGACATGTTTTGAGCCTTAGTGACTAAGCCTGATAAAATCACATGTCTCACGTATTGGTGACTAAGTCTGATAAATGACATCTCTTGAGTCTTGGTGACTAAGTCTGATAAAATAACATGTCTTCAGTTTTGGTGACTAAGTCGTATAAGAAGACATGTCTGAAAAAGAAACATAGTTTAATAATGAATGATTTTGAATGATTATCTGTCATCAATATTTTAAAAATAAGACAGAATGAGACCAAACGCACTTTAGATCTAAAAATGGTATCAATATGTCATATCAAATATCAAGCAGTCATAAAATTCAATAATTCAAAGAGTTAATTTTTGTGAATTACAATATATATATATATAATATATATGTGTATATTTCCTTGACACTATAATTTCTTGAGCTTTTGTCTAATAATAAATAACAATAATAATAACAATAACAATATTAATATTAATAATATTAATATTAATAATAATAATAATAATAATAGATGACCAAAAATTTAAGAACCAAAAATAAAATCAGAATTAGAATAATTTGATATTTTGGACTCTGTGTCTATAATTCTTAGCAGCATCTTTTGTAAGTTCTGTAAACATAATGGCGTAATTCATCATCCTCTTGACAAGCAAGTCATTTTAATTTTGCTCAATTTTTTCTATACATTTTATTTAATCTACAACAATCTGAATATAATTTACCTTTATAGCAATAAAAAAACAACAACAGAACGAAATAGAAACTTACAAAATATCTGAGTGCAGAATCTGGAAGATAGTTCTCTGCGTCATTACGAACAGCTATACAAAGAATTTTCCATGGTTCAATCCCTGAGAAAAACTCTTCCAGTTTTTTGAATGCCCCTGCCTCACCATGAGTATCAAAAGATATAGATTCATCTAACTCACCAGTTTTGAAATCAATAACAGCAATGTTAAAACCAGGTTTATCTTGGCTTATTTCAACACCATTGAGATTAATCGAGCCAACGGTCTCTTCGCAATTGCCTCCACGCACAGGTGGATCAAAACAACCAATCGATTTCACTGTTATTTGCAATGGGCGTCTAGCTAACAAAAAGGAAAAAATCAATTAATAAAGTCAACGAAACATTTTAACACCAGAATAACAGAATTTTGTTATCAGAATTTTTTGGGAAAAGTCTACGTTGACTTTAAAACAGTGGAGAAAAAAATGCTCCAAAAAAATTGTTTGAAAAAAATACCAAAATAACATTTCTAAAATTTCATGACTCATGGCAAAAAATATATCAAAGCATCCTTTTTAGAAACAATTAGACCCTTTCTTTGGAAAAATTTTAAAGATCAAAGTTCAAAAATTATCAAATAACAAAAAATAAAAGGTATTCAACAACATATCCAAGGTTATCCTAACTAAGATGCTAAAACCCTGAAAAATTTATCAAATTTAATTAATTTTAGTATAACTTATAACTTGGATCAAACTATATGCACTGGTCTATAGTTATAAAAATTACTTTCCAAAATTATTTCTGGATATTCTACTGAAAATTTGAACAAGTACAGAAAAATGAAAATGGCTCTCTCATCCAAAATTTTAGAAAGAATTTAAGGAGAAATTTTAAAAAATCTTTCAAAGGTGGTACAAGAAGTGACACTGTTTGTGCCCAAAACCCAAAAAATGCTTTAAATATTTAGCCATATAGGTCAAAAGATGTTTTGCATGGTCATCTAGCTTGATGCAAAACTTTTAAAAAAAGTAAATGAATTTTAAGTAAATTTCAAAAGTTCATTTTTTTTTTTTTTTGGTAAAAGAAAAATTTAAAAAAAAAATTTCAGCGGATAAAAATATGACCTTTTGATTTCCTTCAAGATTATTACAAAATGATAATAAAAATACAGGTGGCAAGTGGCCATAAAAATAGGTGGCCATATTGCTCAGAAGATTTCTTCAATTTTGGCGCGATGAAAATTTTAAATTAACAAATTTTGAAAGGAAAAAAATATTTTGATTCAGTACAAATAATAAACATATATTGATATTTTTACAAAAACTTTAGAAATGAATCTTTTCACATATTTCAATATTTTCTACAGCCAGAAAAATTGATTAAAAAATTATTTTAATCAAAGTAATTTTAACCATGAGTAAAGTTTTTTAGTCAGTAGTATCGCGTTGATGGCTGACCCCACTAAAGACATGAAAATATTTCTAATTTGTTTTCGCTAGGGCATCCTAAAAATATCCTATGTTTCCGGTGTAGCACATGAATGCATATTCATTCCATCCGGGACGCCAAAATTTTTTTTCATCCGTAATGTTGTCACTCGGGAGTTTTTTTTTTTTTGGAAAGATACAAAGACAACTCCATTCGTCTCTTATCATTCCAATTTACCAAGCAATCTCGAACAGAGTAAAAAAACGAAATGCTTTGGAACTTTGTACCGAAGAAGATTGTTTTTTAAAAATAGGCGTACGATTGTACATTATCATACTTCCGCGTGCTGTTATTCTTTGCAGAGTAAGACATCGTACACACTAATAACCTTGTTATAAGAATCAAAGTAAATAGAACATAAACAACAAAATAGTGAAACAATCCTTTTTAAATTATTTTAAAAACAACAACAAAAATTGATTTAAATGAAAAAGAAAAAGAAAGAAAGGAAAAGAAAAAACAGTGAATAGAAGGATAATTAAGAATAGAAGTAAATAGTGAATAGAAAGTAAATTGAAAGGAAGTTCCAGAAGGATAAAATACTTGAATGTCAGAAGCAGTTTTAGTTCTGGGATACTCCCAACCAAACGCCATGCGATGAAATCCGCTGAAAAAAAATCGTAGATAAAGATAAATTTCTTAAATTCTTAATAATAAAAAAAAAATAATAAAATAAAATTATCGTATAATGAATTATCTTATTTAAAAAGATATATTTATAAACTTCACGTTCAAAACTTCAGTTGATTATTTAAGTTTTAAACAAGTATTTGTTTTGTTTTTTATTTTAATAATATCATTGAATAATTAGCTCTCCTCCGCAAGTTTCTTTTTCTATTGTAGTTCTATTGTTTTTCTTTCCATCATCTTTACTTATATTGAAAACTGCTGCTCATTTCTTGGAAGTATAATTTGTTTACACAGTGCAGAAGGAGTGGGTTTCAAACCTAAGATAAGTTAAATATTTACTTACTATCTTCCCTTAGTCTCTTGGCAATAATTTTCTGTCTTCTTAATGCGATGGCATCTCGCCATTTGTTATGAAAGTTGTTTATAACATTATCAGATTCATCAGATGAATGCTTTACACGGTTTCCTGAGAAAAAAATACAGGGCCGAAATATTTATTTTCTTCAATACAAACATCTAACCAATGCAAACACACCAAAAATTTTCATAAGAAGAATGTAATTTTTTAACAACTCCATCAACATTTTTAATGTTGGTACTTTATCATAATATCTAACAAAAATTTTTATCTATATTATTTTCTTTAAATTAAAAACACAATATCAATAAAAGAATCAGAAAAAACGGAAATTCCAATACTGGTAGTAAAATTTTATATTAATTTTTTTAAACAAAATTTATAATAACAACGATTTTCATGTCAGAAAATTTATCTTTTACATGTGTCAGCAGATTTCTGGCTTTGGTGGTATCAAATATGGTCTTTTAGCAATATTCCTAGCTCAACGTTCCATCTATTTAAGAAAAAATGGGTTCCTCAAACAATTTTGAAATTTTCAAACAATATTACAATGTTTCAATATTGCAATATCACAATGTTACAATATCACAAGTTTATAAATCTTTCAAAAATCGGAGCAAGTTTAAGTTAGTTAGAGAAATGATCGGAGTATCATACTTCTGGCTACAGGGACAGTTTCCATAGTAACCATAGCCTTAACAAAGCTTTAAAATGATGGGCTTGGAGCTCAAGCACACAAATACTAAATTTTTCACAGAAACTTCAGAAAAAATTATTTAATAGCTTTTGAAATTCATGAATTCAGACGCCTTCTCAAACTAGGCAGATTTAAATGCGAATAACTACACACATGAGTATTCAAACAAATCAAATCATTAGAAGTTACCTTAATTATTCTGGCAATACGTAATTGTCATGTCGTCGTCTATACTAAGTTGTCTAAAGCACCCTGCGTCATTATAAACAAAAATCAATCAAGTCAAGATTTACAAAAGAAGATTTCAACATCTTTTTATTTTAACCTCTTTTGGCAATATTTGGAATACTACAAGTTAAATCAAAAAATATATAAAATATGTGGGCTATTTAAATGTGTCTTGCTAAAACCACCAATCAAATTTCTTCATACTTAGTGGAAGAAAATAAAATCAAATAGTCTGAAATATATT
>JAUZNK010005019.1:0-10160 GCA_035046665.1 Euphysa ruthae | reverse complement strand
TATATATATATATAAATGTATGTATATATAAGATGGAAAAATTTTCTGTAAATTTCCAAGCAAAAAGCAACTACCTAGCGCAGTAGTAAATCATTTGATGGTTGGAAACATCGATTCCCACAAACCATATTTTAGTAATTTTAATTTATTAGCAAGCGACATATTTCATCAATTGTTTAAATTATTTCTGTAAAGGAGTCACGCCAAATCTAGGTTAAAACCATTAAAGACGCAACTTTTATTTCTTTACAAGTAAACGGTAAAATAATTTAACATCATGAATTATTTTTGTTCTGTAAAATCTTTCCAAGGTCATTTTTCACATTATCACAGTTTGATGAATCCAAAACCATTTAATCTCTGCACTCTTAAAATTATTTAATATCCTGGAATCAAAATGACAAACCTAAATTTTTATCACTGCAAAGGAAAAATTTTTAATGATTTTTTACATATCAATCAATGAGATAACTAAAACAACTTACTTTCCCCATAAAAATAAAGTTATAGATTAAAAATGTTATGTGTATATAATATATATATATGCATCTATTGTCGTCTAAACCTGCGTCTTTAGAATTCAACCGATAATGAAGGATGGGTTAGTTTCTGATAATTTAGCAATAAAATCAGATGTTTCTTTGTTTTTTTTTTGGTCAAAATACTTTATATTCAAGAATTCTGGAAAATTATTCATGAGTCATCCACGTGATATGAAATTGCTATTGGAAATTTCTGAAATGCTTTTTACAGCTATATTTCAGCTATAAAAACATTGTTATGCTGTATGCATTGTTACACTGTTATCACATTGTATCTTAATCAAGTATTACTAACGGTCTAACCTTAGAAACACACCTACCCAATCTTATCATTCATTGTTTTTTAGATTTAAAATCCACAAAAAATGAAAATTATTTGCCATTTTTTTTAGCTATAAACACTGACAGCTTTGTTTGTTTACCTGCTCACTCAACCTTACGATAACTGCAATTTACAAATAAATCTTGACCAAAGAATAATTAATGTTACCATATTCTACTAAGTTAATCTTGCTCTCTTTTATTCAAAATAACACTGTCTTTTTACTGAAGGATGTAAAAGAAGTCTAAAATCTCTTTACAACCAGTTATTGCTATGACTTAAGCACTAAAAGTTTTAAATAAAAATTCTAGAATTGCGTTGGTTTGTACAGGGCTGGACACAAGTAATTACACAGGCAAATGAGGATACGTACACCTTAATTTATTAAAACTGTTAAAATTTATTTACAATATGTTATTCTTGAAACTGGTCAGAATCAAAAGATAGCAAATTTATTTAGCTTTAGGCATCGCTATGCTAACCATTCGAAATTATTTTGAGCAGAATAATACAAGTATAATTCTGAATTTTCAAATAAAATTTGGCGAATCAATGAAAATGATACATTCTTCTGACAGTCTTCTGGAAAATTGTTAAAAAATTATTTCTCATATAAACGAAAATAATATATTTATTTCTACATACACGAAGGTATATGTGTGTGAATTCATACACGAAGGTATATATGTGTGAATTCATACACGAAGGTATATATGTGTGAATTCATACACGAAGGTATATATGTGTGAATTCATACAAGAAGGTATATATGTGTGGATTCAGCATTTGTTTTAACAGCTTGTAACTAAAAAATGTTAAAATGTTAAAAGTTTAAACAGCAGTCAAAAAACATTGATTTGTCACTTGAAACAATAGTTGTGATTTACAAAATTAAACGTAAATTGAACGTACAGGAGGAGGTATATTATGATTTGTTTAAGCATATGTGGGAGCATGCACTAACAGTTATATGCATTAGACGGCAAGGTCTCTTTGCTTGATTTTATTTTTTCAAATTGATTCAGCATTTTATTCTTAAATAACAACAAACTTTCAGCGATGTTATCGCCATCGAGCAGCACAGCGAATTACAAATTCATCTTTCATTTCAAGCTTACATATGTATGTATGTACATACACACACTGAAAATAATACAATCACAGGCATATAGCCATTCGCGAAAGGTTGTTATTATCAACTGTGATCTTTACAGCCTTGTATCTATTTCTTAGACTTAACCAAGGCAAAAGAAATAAATGCATCTTTAATTTATGCTTGATTTTAAAGGTTTTATTTAGGTTACTTATTAAATTATATTAAGTAAAGAAATTACCAGTAGAAAATTCTGTATTTAAAGAATCTATTTTTTGTTTATTTTCTTCTTGAGTTTGGTTTGGTTTAGTTAGTAAATTAGAGGAGGAAACAACTTTCTTTGGAGAAGATGTAACTTTCAATGGCAGAGGTTTTTGTGTAGTGATGTTATTGGGAGGTGTATTAACATTAGAAGTACTTATAGATTCCTTAGTTGCACCCCATGATGCCTGTGAGGGTAACAGAGAATCAGAATCATCCAAATCTTCTTCCCAGTCCTCCTCAGGAGGTGGCTCTGTAACTGACGGCTGTTTCTGACGGTTGGGTATTTCTTGTTGACGACACACACTTGCAGCATAATTATCTATTAAATTTTTTTCAAACAATTGATGTTTTCTAAAATAAAATACAAATTTTAAAATATTCATACTCAGTTTGATTATTATGTCAATATTTTTAGAACAAAGTGAATATATTTAATCATTGTAATGTATTTTATTAGTCGCTTCTCACAATCCCATTTAAAAAAATTAAACATCTTTAGCACTTTGAAGATATTCTTTTTTACATACTTGGTTATGAAATTTTAAATATATTATAAAGTATATTTTAAAATATGTAACACAAGATAGGAAAAAATATTTAAATAGGCTTAAAAATAAATTAATAGTCCCCTAGCAATTTAAACATGCTTAGCCATAAAATTTTGTGAAAATTTTAGCATAATTAAGCAAAATTTCAATATAATTAACCAAAAACTAAACAGAATTTCCGCATAATCAAACGGCATTTCAGCATAAGGGCAATTTCATGGGTAAGAACTCTTATTAGTTGCAGTACATTAATTATATAACTTGATTAAAATAAACATGACTTACCCTGCTTGCATGTCTTCCTTTGTAAAACTAGCTGCATAGTCTCCAAGATCGTGCAAATACATGCAGTCCTACAAAAATGTAACTTATCATTAATAGCCTTTTGAAGGGATGGTAGCACGTGGAGGGTCTGTAAGGAGGATTGTAAAAGTGTCGGTGGAGTCAATTGCTATAGGACTAGACTGAGGGGGGGGGGGGGGGTTATCATGGTAGTGGTGGAAGCAATTATGCAAAACATTTATTTCATTAAATCCAAATCAAAACACTAAACCATGTTAGTTATATGAACATGCCATATAAGTTCAAAACAAAGAGGAAAATCATGGAATTCATGAGTGGTTTAGATGGACACACTCTTGATATGGACATATATTTATTCACTCTCAATTAATTTTGTTCTATAGCACGCTAATATATCATCGGTGCCTATTTGTTTGATAAATTAAATTTTTAAAATTTTCAAATAGTTTTATTATCCAGCTTTGTTTTTATAATTTTATGTGGTGAATTAATGAAAGGATTATTTTTTTATTAAGCCAACAGCATCAAGACGCTTCCCTAAATTTTTGTTGTTAAGTGCATGACACATACATTTAAATACATTTAAATTAGTTAAAAACTCACAAGTTTTGTGCATTGTATATTTCTAAGATAATGCGTGCAATATTTTGTTGTACCAAGAGATGCCCTGAAACAAGAAAAAAACAAAAGTGATTTAAAAACTTAAATAATTTTTACCAAAAATATCTAATCGTTACTTCAAAATTATCAACTCATTATTTCATAAATATCTGCTCGTTACTTCAAAAATATCTGCTTGTTACTTCAAAAATATCAATATCTACTTGTTGTTTCAAAAATATCATCTCGTTATTTCAAAAATATCTACTTGTTGTTTCAAAAAATCTACTATTATTTCAAATTTTCATTAAACTTTCTCTGCTAAATCCATTCTGGCATTAAAATCACCTGAAAAGCAATCTGAATCAAACCTTCCCAAAACTTAGTTTTCCAGCTAAACAATACAACCAGCCAATGAAACAACTCTCACCTTATTTTTAAGGGTGGCTGCATAGTGTTAATTGAAAGTATAGCTTTTAATGCATCCTAAACAAAATGGGTAAATTTTCATTAGTGGGAGGTAATTAAAAAAACTTTTACCAAAAATAAAAAGTTTGTAAAAGATGAGACACTACTATAGAAAGACTACAGCATAACTAAGACTTGAACACTTAAATTGATCAGCTTTGATAAGGACGTGATTTAAAATAATGTTTAAATTTTGCAGACCAAATTTGACACTGAATGAATTGAAAGTACTGAAAGTAGATTTTAAACACTTGCAATTTAAATAAGCTGATTCTAGTGTATGAACATAAGTATACTAAAGAAATAAAGAGAAAATTGTAACATTCGAATCGACACCCTCTTGTTTATGTGACTCTGTTGACTGCAAATAAAAAAAAAAAACAAGTCGACTTTTTAAATAAATATAACACATAAATTTTCAAGTCAAGTATTATTTTTGAGACCTGATAATAGTTATCCTTAACTTAAATGCTACTGATGCAAAAGTCTCACCTCAACTTTAGTATATGTTATATAGGCGCTAGCACTTGGGCCCTAAATAAAATTAGACACAAAATAAAATCCATCCTAGGCATTATACCATAAAATATTTACATTGCAGTCTAGAATAACAACTTTCTCACCTTACCCTTACCTGTATCTTTTTTATTTCTGTTAAATTATCAACGCTTTAAATTTAAAACCACATATTGGTTTCACAAATACATGTGAAATCTACCTGTATATTATAGCGACATCCTGTTTATCCACTGAGTATCATAACTTTTTTTTATAACATCTTGTCTGAATAACATAACTTTATGGTTGAAATTTATGGGGTTGCACGTCTTTTGGTTCTCAGACTCCCTTATCCCTTACCATTAGGGTGCTTCATTAATAACAGCAATCCATTGTTTACTAAGGCGCTTAGATCTTACTATAAATACCAAAAAATCTTGCTACTTAACCAATTGAGTGAAAGGATACCTGCTATAATCACCTATATAAAAATTCATCATTCACTTTGTTCAAAACTTGAAAATGACTCAGAGACTAACTTTAAAAAAAAAGAAAATTTAGAAATCATAATAGTTTCTTCATCAATCTTTGATCCAAACTAAATTTTCCAAAAAGCAAAATGAATTTTGTCAATAGGTAGTTTAAGCTTGATGATCATATTTGTCCCCAGCACCGAGATATGAGTATTTAAAAAAGTCGTTTTCTGCAAGGCTAGGAGACACTACTAGGCAGGAAGCTAAAAAAGAGTTAAAACTCTAAACTTACAGCGCTGAAGATACTCAAACGCCGAGTGGGCGATTCCCAAATTTGAAACCATGAGTCAGATAATCTTCCAGCTGAATCATCCAGGTATAATAAACTGACATACCCAGGTATATTATAATTAGAAAAGAAAAACAATCAGTGGATCTAAGAAATTTACCGTAAAATGAAGAACCATTCTGGAAAAATTTTATTAAATTTTATTAAAATTGATACCCAGAGAAATTGAAATATTTCATGATGATGATGATGGGAGGACGTCAACCAATTCCAACGAGAGCAGCACAAATTGCTTTCCACCACTCATTCCAATCTTCCTTCAGTGTTGAAGATGATGACATTGTACTAGTATCATCATACTAGTGCAATGTCATCTGCAAAGTCAAAATCTGTTACTACTTATACTGGGACACTTTGAATATTTCATAACAGGTCTAAATTACAATAAAACACAAATGTCCGTTCCTGCACATCAAATAAATTTTTTTAACGGTGCATATGATTTTAAATGTAACATATTTAATGCTGGCTTATGTACATACGTTTCAAGACTAGAAGTACATTGCTTGTTCACTGACTACTTTTTGTTTTAACTCAAGCCTGTAATATAAAATTACCTGTGGACCAGCATAGTGTGTATTAGGGTTAATAACGATTTTCAATATCTTTCCATATTTACCAAAGTACTCGTGTCTTTTTAAAACCTTAAAAAGAAAAGGATTTGCTGTGTCAATAATCCAAGAATTTCATCAAATGATATAAATGCAAAGCAATAGCGAGGGCAAGTTATTTTCTTGGATATTTTATTTTACTAATACACCTGAAATTTGCTAATTTAGTTTGATAGCCAATTTTGTATAAAATTGGTAAATTTTGGGCTTGAAGGGCAACTTTGTTCAAACAAAGTTCCTTTCCCCCCATGGCTGAAAAGTGAAGAAGCGAAGTGAATTTGAGAGCTTGGGTACACAGCTATTTCACAACGTAAATGCATTTCTTATTTGCCTTAACACTAAAAAGTTAATTTTAATTAAGACTAATTTGTCACTGTAACATTCCTCTAACAACGTATTTTTAAGTTATTTTGCTTTATTTTCAATATTTATAAGGGCTACTCTTCAATATTTATAAGGGCTACTCTTCAATATTTATAAGGGCTACTTTTCAATATTTGTAAGGGCTACTTTTCAATCACTTTTTACATGCCTTGTTCAATTCCACAGCCTTAAAATGAGAAAGTTGATTTTGTCATGATAAAAAATGATTTTGTCGCACCATGATGGACGTAATCACGGTCCAGTTACGTTATGTATAACGCAGTATTCCAAATTAAGTCAATGAGTCGTAATTCAAAATTGGAAGTGAAAAAAAAATTAAATAGAAAACACAAATTATTTAATAAATATTTGATTTTTACTCATTATATATTGGAAATAATATAGGTAGCAACACAGAGTAAAACACTCGTTAGTTTCTCTGCTTTTGATGTAATAATTTAACTAAAAAATAGGCGTAAAAGCGTGCCACCGTACAAAGTATTCTTGCTGTTGGATGCTGGTTTTCTTTGCAGAGCACAAATACTCAACCAATATGATCAATATTTAATGAAAAATGAATAAACAATTTATTTTGCCTACGATTTACGATTTACTTTGTTTCTTAGAAACTAACAAGTTTATTTCAATTTAATATTTAATTATTCATGAGCTCCCAGTCCTGTAAAAACCAAAAAACTCCAATATAACTATTTCCTTGTTATTTTTACTCGCACAGGCCTAGTCATAAGAAAAATGGCATATGTGCAGTCATCGCAAGCTTAAATACACTTATTTTCCTATGGTATGCGCACATGCAGGTTTTCATTCAGGTGTGCAATCCCAAATTCTTATTTACTTTTTTATTTTTCAAAGCACCAGGTGTAGTTGTTATAGCTAGCTGTTTGTAAAACGAGTCAAACGTCTCTTTGCTAGTGAACTGCAGTTTAAAGTTTCAAACTTATTTATCTAGCAACAGAAGAAATAAACTACCAAATTTGTTATTAAAATACATACAGACGAGGTGCTCTCCCTCTGTTATGTTCAACAATATAAAAGCTTCTCTTCTATAAAAAAAAATTGTGTTGCGAAAAAAGCCAGTAGGGAAGTTACATAAACAGAATCATCTTGTTATAATTATATGTTATAAATATATTTGTTTTGCTGCGAGACTTTATTCGCTTTGCCTTCTATTTTTCCAACTGCTTGAATAAATTATAATTGAGTCATAAGCACATTCTGGCATCACAGAAATATTAGCCAATAGATTCTCTAATTATGAATCAATCTTTTAAAATTCATGCATGCAAACTTCTCCCTATTAATAACAGACCTTTTTTTATTTCATTAATAACAAGAAGTCACCAAAATGCGATATTTAACATTAATTGTCAACAAAAAATAAAATTTATTTCAGTAACTTTTTCTTTGTCTTCGTTTCAACTAATTACTTGATTATCAATTTATTTTTATAATTTCCATTCTTTTTATTAGTAACGTCTTTTGTAGAATTAATTATGCATTTCTATATAGGTTACACTATTTCACATAAATACATCGAAAATCAATTTCTTAAAATAGCATTTATTCCAGATAATTTCCAGATTTTATTTGTAAAATATTATTTAGCAAACGATTTAGTTAAAAATTAATGATTATTATCTTATGTTATGTAGAAAGATGAGTTTGAGAGATCAACTTTTACTCCAATATGTAAACTTCTATATTTCAGTTGATATTTTAAGTAAGTTTCAAAAATCTGGACTGTAATACATTTGTAAAATATTTGCATTTTTGTTTTGTTTTTGAATTTATTATTATTGAATAATAAGCTCTCGTCCGCTGGGTGAATTTCAACTTAACAGGTTTCTTCTCACCATGCTGTATCTAAGTTTCTTATGAGTCGGCTTTCAAAAACTGTACGAAACAAATTTGTTTTTCCTGCACTTATAAAACTCAATGATGAAAATGAGATTCATTTGAAAATAATAAAATACAAATACTTCTCTTCATTTTTTTATTTATCTAGGTTTAATTTTTAAAAATTTGAAGTAAAAATCAAAATGCTAAAGCGATATTTTTTTCCTGTCAACAAAATATTTTCAAATTTATTAACCAACGTTTTCTACTATTATAAAATACAGCAGTTTGATTTTTTTTTAATTAAGTCCCTTTTATTTTTAATAATCCAACAGTTTTATTTTTATAACTAACATTTTAATTATTTGTTTTAAGTGACATGCTTATATAAATTATACATCAAAGTATAAACAAAGTCATTAATTATACTGCGATTTTTGAGGTTTTTTTTTTTTTTGAGAAACGGTAGTTCATGAATAATTAATGACTTAAGGTTAAATTTAAGTAAACTTTGTAGTTGCTTAGAAACCAAGTAAATGGTAGACAAAATAGATTGTTTATTCATTTTGCAGTAACACCTTTATTTTTTAAAACACAAGTATTTTTTTTGCAAGGTTGTTAGCATTTTTTTTTTTTTTTTAGTTTTTTTAGTATAAAATTTCATAATCAAAAAAGCTTGTAATAAAATGCTCTTGGACATTTTTAAACTCAGAAAAGATTAAAAAAACTTTTTCTTTCTTTTCATAAAATGTTCTACGGTTAAATAAGTAAAGGTTATCTCTTGAACTAGCAAACCAAACAAATATTCAAATTTTTGAAATTTACAATCCTACTTTTATTGGTATCTATCTACGCACAAAACTTAAGTAAAAGTCACTTCAAGTGTTTTTAAACAATCTGCTAAAACATAATAAACAACACCAAAAGTTAATCCATATCTTAAACTTATCTAAATTATACCAAACAAATAAAAATGCAACAAAAAAAAAAAAAAATTTTTTACAATACTTTTTTAAATTTGGTTGTATCTCACAAAGAATTGTTGAAAAATGATATAGAGAAACCTAAAAAAAAATTTTTTTTTTTCTCAATAAAATAATGTTTTGGCAATTTGAGTTATAATGGAGATACATATAAAAATAGAAAATCTACCTCTACATCTGCCATCTTATTTGAAAGTCCAACAATAAACACCAAATGCTTCTGTATAACACTAAATAAAAACATGTAATTTTGTAACTAAATTATTTAATGGAAAAGCTAGAAATATTCAATGAAATTATAAGTTGTACTGTTATATTGAAAAAGTAAAACATGATATATTTGACAAATATAAAAATAATTTGTTTTTAAATCTAAAATCTCGATGTTTAAACTAAAAATGAGAGTCATTGGCCGATTTTAAGTTAGGGTTAGGGTTGAATAAAATAAAACACCCTCACTGTTTCTTTAAAAAAATTGGAGAACTAAATTTGATTAAATTTTGATTGCGATTATATTAATTTGAACATTTTGTTTTGATGCCAGAAATAAAATAGGTAAATAATATGAACTAAAATGAAATAGGGAAATGAAATTTGATTCCATGGAACTACATATTATCAAATACAATATATTAAGAAATTTCTTATCAACAAAAGCGTAACGTAATCAGGGCGAATATTTTCAAACACATTGCAAAATTTCAACAAGATTAAATAATAATTTCTTATCATTCAAAATTTATTTTTTATAATAATAACATTATCATTGAAGACATGTTTTTTAGAATAATAACATGATACAAGATGTGTTTTTATAATAATAACATTATCATTGAAGACATGTTTTTTAGAATAATAACATGATACAAGATGTGTTTTTATAATA
>JAUZNK010005018.1:0-10161 GCA_035046665.1 Euphysa ruthae | reverse complement strand
TATATAAGTTGGTGGGATTTACCATAATTTCGATTTCATTTAAAAAGTGTGGTCAACTGTGTATTTAAACAAATCCACTTTTACGACCAAGGCCATGCATTATTATACTATTAATATAAATTGGGAAACTACAATGTAAGTCTTAAAATCTAATTAAGTCTAAATAAATAAATTATATATTAAACTATCATAGAAGAATTTTACATTGATAGTAAATGTTTATATATTTAATTTCAGATTTAAATTTGATAGCTCACAGTTATAAATACTTAATGTTTCAAATTGTTACTTGTATTTACTGGTATGATCAATCATGCACTTTTCTCTATAATAATTTCTTTTTTAATATTATGTTTATTTTTTTTGTTTTTTTTAATCTACTATTTACAGTTTTCACATGTCAGTTCTTAGAACCTGCTTAGTTCTTTTAATGATACCTAGACCTATATAAATGCCTAGTCTATCAAAGAGGTTAAGTTACCACCGCGATAGATATCTGTTTATGGCGTGCAACAACTAGACTGTTTAATTCAAAAAGCTCATTCAAGTCTAAGTTCAACAACAATTTTTTGATTTTTAATTTTTATCCTGTGGTTTTTCCTTTGCTGTTACTTGATTGCATCCCTCCTGATTTTAACTAAATAAGATTTGATTTACTTATCTTAATTTTCACTTTTTTACTTTTACTTTATTCAGCGTTATACACCTATCTCGCATCGATCCATCGATATTAAACTTTTCTGATGATAATTTAGTTAATCTTTTTCCATATGGCAACACTTAAGATTTACAGCATTGATTTACAGCCTACTGAGATTATCAATAGTAGTAATATTACTGATAAAAACCTCAAAACGATTTAATGGTGCTTTCTTTTAAACAATATCTTTTATTTTTCTTTCTCCTGTGGGTAACTTCCATGTCATGTCATTGTTATAGTTACTTTTATCATTATTCATTTATTATTTTTTTCAAATTATGTATTTCTTTTTTTAGCTCTTTGTTTAGAAATATTTAATTTTTATTTAAAGAAAGTGCTTTAAAGTTGTATTTTTTTGTTTATTACTTTCAGTTTTAATGTTATTACTTGTAATCTATACAAAAAAAAATTAAATAAAAAAGATTCCCACTGAGTAGATATGACTTTTTTAGGCTTAACGTCATTCAAATAACAAAAAAAAAAAAAAAAAAAAACAATCCTCCGGCTTAAACTAATGAAATATTTTGCAATATTGTTCAAGACACTCATACTATGGGACAATAATTTAACATTAAAGGCAAAATTTGTTTTTTTATGTTTTATAAAAATTCCATAGAGGGCGTTCCTGTAGCTTATAACACAATGGGACATGACGAAAACCCTTTTTCACATGTATCATATTTTATGACTGCATTTATGGTTATTATCAGTTAACAGTTAAAGCAAGGAAAATTTTTTATATGCAAAGTTCTTTATTAGATGTGTCAATATAATGTTGTATTTTTAGGATTTCTTCGACAGACTTGTGGCATGATTTGGTGCATTAACATAAATTGAATATTACACACAGAATCTACGCGTTAGTTTACATACCATTTAGGACTTTATTCCCCCCTGTTAATATTACGAATAATAAACATTATTAAGTTAAGACATTGCTACGTTGATATTTTTTCTGTATATTCCAACAGCAACTAAGTTTATATTATCAAGACTTCATTCATAAGAAACGGCTGTCATATCTTGTGCAACAGAAACCGTTTTTTTTTTTTAAATGTGCTACAAATTACAGAAATATTTAATTTCTACAAAATTCGTTAATTTCTCAAGGCTGAATCTTTTTAAGATTATATAAAAAATATATATAATATATATGAAAGATTTTGTGACCAAGCAACATTTAGTTAGTTTCTAAGTAATACATTTTAAAGACTGTTCCAGCAGCAAACATTGAAATGAGTGTCTTTGAAGAAGATTTAGATGTGCTATAAGGAATCTGTTGATCAAAATTATTAAAATATTAAAAGAATCCTATTTCTAAAATTTTTTGCATGAAAAAAAATTTATTACAGATTTTCATTCAAAGTTTGCACATTGCAGTTTTTATTATTTCATCTTCTTTTAAATAACAGATCTATGAGGTAAAATCTGAGCTCTAGCTTCTTATCTACTAAATGGTGTATTCATATTTATACTACATTTGAAAACAGTTCAAATTTTCAACTAAGTTATTTCTGTTTAGGCTTTTATTTGGAATGTGGAAAGATAGGAGGATAAAATATAACAACAAAATTTGTAAAGTTTTAAAAAATATAGTAAAATATAGTAGCTTTGTTAGATTTTGAATTACTTACTCAGTGAATTTTTCATTTTGCCAACTTTTTTTGATTTTTTTGAAAATTTTAGATGCTGACAACTCTTCTAAAAAAGATAATACTGCATCGCGTATTAGAATTTTTTTTTAATAAATTTGAAAAAGATTGACTAAAACTCTGTGGAAATTTGGTCCAATGTTTTAGCGTTTCATGCTAAAACCAAGAAAGTCAGCAGCTTGAATCAACTTGGTGACCACTTTTCTATGATGAAGCATATTCCTCGCAAATCATTAGAAACTCCAACCAAATATTTGTCAATATACACCTCAACAAGTAATGTTAGTTGAATCTAGAATAGTGTCTAGCAAGTTTTATACATATAATTGGCATTCACTAGTTATACATGGTATTAGTATTTTCATAAACTACATGATTTTGCTTTATTTTATTCCTTTTTTTTTTACTTCTCCATAAATGGTAATCCTTGACACTTCCTAAACTTTATCTGGGTTTTATCATTCAAAAAAATTTGCTCTTACGCAGAGGTAACCAATTCTCATCCATGCAAAAAAATTTGAGAATATGGGATTTATAGGAATTTTAAGATGGTATCAAATTATCGTTTATTTATTATTATATATTTATTATATTATTATTAAACTATTATTATATATTTATTTATTAAGTTCCAGGAGCAAATAAATTTGTATAATCTAAAAAATTGTCTAAAAATTCATAATTACTGCAGAGATAATTTAAAGCTATTTGATTTTGAAGAAGAAATGTTTGAACCCATGAAATTTGCTATAAAATAAAATAATCATAAACTATAAAATAGTTTTCTTAGAAGATTCCGTTACATATTGTTTTATTTTACAATGGAGCTAAAAAGCTTAAAGAGACCCTATGATTGTTCCTTTAGACTTATCTAAATTTCTCAAACCGACCGATGATTTATTTAATTGTTCTTTTGGACTTATCTAAACTTCTAAAAAATACATATTTTTTGGCAGAATATAACAATATTATGTTTGAAGTGAATACTAATTTTCCTCAATAATGATATTAAAATAAATATTTAGCAAAAAGACAAAAATAAATTAGTAAAAAGATCATACCAATGGTAGAGAAAACTTTAGAATGTCCAAATCTTCTGGGTTACCAATGGGTATCTTTATACGATTTGGTTCAACAAGAAAACTTTCAATGACATTATTTAATACTCTCTTCATGATAGCGCTAAAGACCAAAAAAGAAATAGATAGACTTATTTTGTATAATTCTCTTTCTTGCAAAATCTTATTTTGCAAAAAATTGCAGGATATTTTACAGTAAATTTCCAAAAAAATCCTAGAAAATATTCAAAAGTTTGGTACAATCTAAGATATTCCAAAAAATAGTTTGTTTTTTTCTAGAAAAGAACTAAACCGCGAGAGAAACTTCAAATAATAAAAAAAAAAACTAAACAATCTAAACCAAATCAGAAATTTGATAAACTCTGTTTACAAAATATTAAAAAAAAATTTATGATTTTCTATTCTATCAAAATCAGTACCAAATAATAGCATACAAATCAGCTAAAATGTAATCAAAATAAACTAATGCTAAAAAAATAATCCTGTCAATCTTTTTTGTGGACCTTCTTATAAGCCACTTATTCATAAACCCACTGAAAAGTGTTCTTCAGCCTCAAATACAGGATTTAGTATTTTTTTCATTTTTTTATTTTTATGGGAGTTAATGTTAAAAAGAGGAAATAAAAGAAAGATATTTTTTAAATGAAAAAAAGCAAATTCAGGGGTTTTCGACAAATAGTGTAAATTAACGACTCATTTTTTTACTTTTAACCTTAAGAATATACATAGGATTCAAACTTAGCAGCAAAAGCAAATTCCTTTGAATTAAAAAATATGCTTCAACTAACCATTGACTACAACTGTTTTAAAATATGGCCAATATTTTTTTTTGAGTTTTTTAATGTTTTTCAAAATGTTTAACAAGACTTGAGGGGAGTTATATATTTACGAAAAACACAAAAAACGAGAAAAGTACACAATATTTTTCAAGTAGGCTTGCGCGAGGTAGTTTATCATTAAGTATACACAATTTTCTTTATTAAAAGTTTAAACCAGCCTTAAGATGGATATCGTATGTCACACATCAATTATTTTGATTTAGTAAGATAAAGTTCTCACGCATTTGAACACCCTTCTAAGTTCTAAGTAGGAGATAATATAAAATCCATCAATAAAAATTTTCATCAGGCCTTTGAGATGAAGGGACAAGAAATAAAACAATGAATACTGTTTAGGGTTCACCACAAAATTATAAATTTAATATTCAACATAAAAAATTGTAAACAAACATGTTTGTAAAATAATTTGATGGTTTTCTACATCTATGGGAGAGAGTGCTGAAAAGTACTTTATTGTTGTTTTATGCACTTTGGTTGCTTTTTTATAAAAATGAAAAGGTGCTTCATGATTGCCAATTTTCACATTAACCAATCAAATCTCGAGTAAAAATATAGGTTTTATTTCCTCCTCTCCTCTAGCGATTGACCAATCACGTTTGAGATATTTACAAAATCCATTAATAAAAAATAATATTACCTAATACCAGGAACATCAAGGATATTTAACATATTTGTGAGATTGTAATCAGTTTCCTAAAATAAAACAATCATACAAAATGTTAAAAACTTTTCCGCATTTAAAGAATATACTGATATTAAGTTATTGCTTGCGCATTTGGATTTATGTAATCTTACATTAAAATGAAGTTTCTCCGTCCACATATAGTGTTGAGAGATGATAAAGAAAATTGATAATTTGTTGAAAGTATAAGGGTCAATGACATATAAAAATTCAAATTTGTTAAATAGGTTTAGCTAATGTATCCAAATATTTAATATTTCATTGAAAAACAAATAAGATATGTAAAATATTAACCAGCATCAAAGTCATAAACCCTTGACATAAATAATCATGCATAAAGTTTGCGAGCATTATCCAAAGTTTCAGTGGGGTCAAAATATATTTTTGAGTAAATTAAAATAAAAACAAGTACTTAGTGAGAAATGGACTACCAATAATTAAATTGGCAATCAAATTATCACGTTTCTCAGTTTCTCTTTCTCAAAAAATAATTATCAGCATGATTGGAACTTAATAATCATTTTTGGACAAAATCTGACTTTTTCTAAGACTAGGTACAGAATCCAATAATTTTTTTCAAACAGCCAATATGTATCAAGATAATATTCTTAAACAACAAACAAAACTTCAGCAGGATTGAAACAAATTGTTGCAATAAATAGTCATTCTGATTCAAAAAATCTAAATGTTTCAGTTTCAGCTAAATGTATAAAGAAGTTTTTATTTTTTGTATTGTCTTTGATAATTTGTTTAAAACATACGAGCCTTCCTTGTTCAGTATTCAACAGCTACAACAACTTTGTCGTCATGATAATGTTGGCTCCGTCTAAAACTTTATTTGCATAGTTAGCAAACTTTTCTGGAATAAACTAAAAGGATTTAACTTGTTAAAATACTTTTTTCCTGGCTCAAACACCAATTCTGCCAACTGCTATAACATGATGACAACATTAGCAATGCCTTGGAATAAAAAAAGACTTTTAAACTGAATTGTACACCCGTAAGGCTAAAACTGTAACGTGATTTTTCTAGGTTAAACAAAACTAATCTAGAAAAGCCCTGTTGCTTGAGGTGTAAAATAAAACTTAAATAAAAATCAAATATTTTGGTATTTTTATTATTCATTTATTTTTCTTTTTATTTTTATTAATTAAACTTTTATTTTCATTTACATTTCTATGCTTATGATTTGATTTATTCACAAAAATAAAATAACCATCATTCAAGTTGGTAAGCAAACATGACAGCAGTGTTTGAACTTTTTTACAGGAACATGAAAAATAAACTCAATATTTTATTGCCTTCAGAAAAACGGCAAGTAGAACCATTGCTTTAGTCCAGTAGCCTGAACCTTTTTCTTTTACATGCCAAAATACATGTTCAAAACTTTGATGAGAAAATAAAAAATTTACTGACTAACAAAGTCACTCAGGACGGCTTTGTCAGCCTAAATTTGGTAAAATTCTACTATGGTCGGTACTTCCGTGCCAATGTCTTTTTCTGTAGATTAAGGGGAATGAATGAGTAAAAAAAATAATTACCGGAACATCAAGGAAATATAATGAAATTCCGCCAATCAATGGTGGCTTTGACAACAGAGGATTTATTTCAACTCTCAAAGTACCACGAATCTAAAAATAAAAACATCAATTAAAGCTTGAGAAAAAGACAAATTGATAATACCAATTCATTGCTATACTTTGAGCTTAGCTAATTAAAAAAACGGTACAGAAATTTTGACACAAAAAATAAATAAGTCTATGCACTGCAATGCATTGCTTGTCACTTTCAAAATAGTTACTAGAAATAAATAATGCAAAATAATATCTTGCATAAAAGCACTAAATAATTATAAATAAACTTATTCTTTGATTAAAATATTAACAAATGAATTAAAAAATATGGGAATTAAATTTCTAGTTTTCATATTTTTAAATACTGTAATCATAAAAATTTAATAATTACTTGAATGTCTGATATACCAGCAGATAGGCCACTGTCAAACGCTACTTCAATCATTGCATCACCAGCATACCTTTTATATAAAACAAAAATAAAAACAGGTAATCCTTAAATATCAAAAACAAATACTCTTTGAGACATAAAATTTGAAAAAACGCACGATTTAATCATTTCACGATTTAAAAATTTCTAATTATAACTAAGTTCCACTAGATTTCTTTTCAAGATCATTTATTCTAGACAGTGTTCAAGGTATATAAAGTTCATTTGTAAATTTAGAGGCTCCCAAGATGAAAATTGCAGAAATAAATATGTTCTTTGGAGTATAATAAAAAAAAATAGAATTTAATGTATATGCAATAATTGGTCAGTAATTGATTAACTAGTAATAGCGGTAAAGTGTCATAAAATCAAAAATAAATTACACCCATAAAATGTTAAAATAAAGTTTTCCTTGTCCAGAAGACTTTCACGCGTTTTAGTGCTTACTCCTAAAATTCATTAATCATAAAAGTATTATCGTTTTAAATTGAATGAAAGAAGAAACGTGAGTTATGTTTTTGACTAATTTAATATTATGCATTAGCAAACAGAGAAATCCATGATTGATTGCAATTTATAGGTACCCGCCTCAATTAACGGTCCAAATCTTAATTCATGACTCAAATAAGGTTACCTTGAAAATTTCTAATTGTAATTGCTTTACAAGCAAATCTCAAGGTTTTTCAAAAAAACAGCGAAAGAAAATCACTTACAAGATCTCTATATCAGCAATAATCTCACAGGGTCGAACATGTTCTGTGTATACCCTGATACCACCAACTCTTAGTGCCTAAAAATTATTGAATTTCACAAAATTTAAATAATTTTTATAAATCAATGAGGAAAAAAAGAAAACAAGAACATAATGGATGGAAATGAATAATTGAGATACATAGTAAGACAGACACACAAGAGAAAAGTACAAAAAAATCCTACTCTGCAAGAGATTTAATTAAAGCGGTAGATAGGTCAGATAGAAAAGCAACAAAAAAGATGGCATCACTTGAAAAAGAAGAAAAAAATTAATGCAATGGGCTTACAGACAAAATTGAACTCCTTCCTATAATATAATCTGTAAAACCAACAAACACCCAATAAATTATTTTTAAAAATCGCATATCTCAATTTTTCAAAAAAAAAAAACACACTTTGTGTAAATTTGACTACTTTCTTAGCTGAGACCCAAAACTGGAAAGTTTTTAAACCATTGATATGCAAAATTTCTTGAAAAAAAAAATTCTTTATCAGGACCACGTATATGTTATGCATTATGCATATTATGTATGTATATTTATTCAACTAGAGGTCATATGGGTCAAAAGAAGCCCTCAGTGGTTCCCTAACTTTATGCATAGTGAAGAGAAAAGGTAATTTGCAAAAATTTTAAAAGCATCAATTTCGATGAAAAACTTATAAATTAAATGAGAATTTTTGGTATGCGATACGGTGAAAAGTCTTTTGGGTTTATGATAATTCGTAGATTGTAATTAATTTCAATGCATAAAATATTATCATGTTTGAAACATGATTACTAGGGCCTAAAATGATCATATTTGAGCCCAGCACCAAGATAACACGAAAATAATAATAAAAAAAAAAATCTTTTCAAAAATTCTAAAACTTTTTTACCATTATTACCAAAGAACTTCACAAAAATTCAGGAGAACCAACTATAGATTATGAAAAAAATATTCCAGACAAAGTGACAAACAAGGGTGAGTTCATAGGACTCCATCAGCATTTTTTGGCATAAAATGCTATACCTTGTTTCCAAGATCAGTTTTAGTGAATTGAAGTGATTTAATAGTACCAGGCAGATTCTTCTTCATTTCCGGCTCAACTTTGTTTTTTAATAAATCAGTAAATATTATCGAAAGAAATGGCCACAGTTGCTGAATCATCTAAATAAATTACATACTACTTATAACTAAACTTTACATATAATTAAGAAACTTAACAATTCCACTTCAATTTTTATTGAAAGTAAATAACCAAAAAAAAAAAATAGCAAATTAAACAGATATTTAGAGTACTTTGAGAATTCGTTCTGAGAGCAAAGTAAGCTAGATTTTAGGATAACGGGGTTTAGGTGGACTCTCTTTGTGTATAAACTATGTGAACGCGAATGAGTGGCCAAAAAAATTTTAATAGCGATAGTCAGGCCAAGCTTCTCTTTTCAGCTGAGAATAGATGGTAAACTTTCAAATTTAAATATAAGCTCATAACCATGGTTTATGTTGCCAGGAAAACAATCAACTCATAAACATTACATTTAAACATTGAAAAATTTCTCCTCAGGACAAATGTTTATTTTCGAAAATTGGCCAACAAAAAATATTAGAAGAAATACTGGTAATATTTTTTTAACCTTTAGTTTTAACGAATTAAAACAAGAACTATTTATCGTGTCTAAACTTAAACAACTTTTTTATTTGAAATCAAATAACTTGGTACTATGACAGTTTAAGTTGATTTTAGCTGATTTAAATTTTTCAAAAAAAAATTGAATCTGTAAGCGTTTTATCATGTTCACTTGATGTAAAATTTTAATAAAAATTGATTTAAAAACAATAAAACAAACAATCTATAGACAGGCTGACGAACATGGATGATTACACAAGACTTTTCAAACAGTGAAAAAATTTTGGTTGCCGAAATCCAGTCATTTTGTTGTTCTCCGAAGGATTGCTTGGACTATTAATTTTTGCTTGAGATTAATCTCTAAAAACAAGCTGTTTAATCTGGTTATATTTGACTAGAGAAAGCTGTCTTTAAGTGAAAACACTTTTTTTATTTCAGAGAAAAAATTCATTTTAAATTGAAAAACTGAAAATAAAAAAAAAAATACCTGATTTAACCATTCTGCTTTCTCAACATCAGGAAAACAAACCTTAAAATTAGCATAAATATACATTATTTACATTATTAAACGTGCCTAACTTTACAGATTCTCCAAAGCATATTTTTAAAATATTTAATATTATTTTACAATCATGAGGCTAAAAAAAAAAAAAAAAAAATATATATCCATCTGGAAACCTTACAGGAAAATTATGCATTCTACAGAAACATTTTTTAAATAACTTTTAAATTTGAAAAAAAAATTTTGACGACCTATTAAAAGACTAAGATCTCCGACAGAGATTGTCATATCACCATGTCTTATATATATATACCTATGTGTGTGTGTGTGTGTGCGTGTATA
>JAUZNK010005017.1:0-10162 GCA_035046665.1 Euphysa ruthae | reverse complement strand
TTAAAATTTCAAAAAAAAATATCCAGCCGTTCTTGAGTTTTTGTCCGTAGCGAAATAGAGGATTTTTGGTCCCGGGGGCCCGAAAATCGGGCCCGAACCCTGTTTTTTTTTTTTTTTTTTTTTGAGTTTCTGTTATGTATATATATATATATGCTACCATATCAAATATGGATGCATTTTATAAAATAACAAAGAATTTGGCCTAATTTGGCCTAATTAGTGGCACATGCACTTTGAAAAGCTGTCAGGTTGGGAGAAATCAGTATTAGATCTGAGTGAGATTTTATGAAATAAAACTTGAAAATCTGTTACATATTTTGTGTTCATAATTAAAATAATTCACTTTGGTTTAAATGCAAATTTTTTGAACTCAAACAAATTAAATGAGGTTAAGAAACATAAATGGTTTTATTCTGTTAATAAAAAAAACGAACACGCATCACAATTGATACACCACATTTAATCAGAAAAAAATTAAAGATAAGAAAATTAAAAAAAAAAAACAGTTATCCATAACCACATTAAGAGTAATCTGCAAAGTTATAAAGAATGGCAACTTGAGAAAATCAGTGAGCAATGTTGTGCGAGATTCTTCTCAAAAATTCTCTGAATATATGTGTTGACTAAGTTCTTGATGCGCTCATTTACATCCTGATAAACATACCTTTGTTTGTGGTGCGTAGTTTCCAGCGATAGACTGCCCAACATGAACTTGTTGGATAGCAGTATCAAATCAAACTGCCTATTCCATCCTTCCAGCATATTGTTGTCCGTGCTAGATCATTGACTAATCTCTTCGATGTATATGCCATAAAGCGTGCGGAAACATCGGTGGTTTTCCGACGGACTTCACCGATAAATTTTGTTTTAATGTAAACCAAGATTCCTTACTTAATTCCTACATAATTCAGATCTAGGGAGATGAAAGATTGTATTATATCAGCAATTGGAACGAAAATGCGAGAGCGCAGATCATTGAAACATTAGTGCAGAATAGATTGTTTTAAAGTATTGTTGTTGTAGGCGGTTAGCTTGGACGTGACAATACATAAATTCGCTGAGATAAATAAGTATCCATCAACAGATGTAATCGGAAAATTGTTTGGAATTTCACCGATGCAAACTTCAAAATTGATCATGATTGTTTGAGGTGCACCCTTTTTTAGTCGTTGAACTTGCTGTAATAGCTCAGCATGTTTCTCTTGTTTTGTTTGGTATCAGACCGTAGCACCCAACAACGTAATCATCCCCGATCAGTCCGTGAATCCGTGAATTGTGTATAGTTAGAAATATTATGGGGGTGCCAATAAATCTCCGATCCATATACCAGTCATTTGAGTTAGACAAAAAACATAAACTCTCCTCTTTTTTGATGAAAATAATAGATAACCGCTCTCCATATTTCGATACGCTGGTGGAATGATAAATCCACACTTGCTGGGGTTTATATACCTCCGTCCCCCCACCTCCACCCCACCTTGTAAGCAAAGATTCTTTATTTGAAATTGGAATATTTGACACCTAGTTTCAAAAAAAAAAGAATAAAAATTATAATAAACTTATATAATTACAAATAAGTAATATTAATGATAATAAATAAATAATTCAAACTTATTTTCTACAAGTTCTGCAGTTAAAGTGCATAAGTGTGGACTTTACTTTAGATTTAAATTTTGGAAGTCTTTTACAAGTTTTGATTTCTTTAGTGGGTTTGTAGCTGCCTTTATTTCAAGTGAGTTTACATTTAGAAATTTATGGTATTAGGTTGGATTTCAGGAGGTTTTAGAATGAAACCTGCTCTAAAGTTATATAAAGAAGTTTTTATTACAAATATGTTTTGCATAAAAGTAGGATTCAAAGAATTCAAAGATTTGAAAATTTCAATTAAGAGAAATTCAAGGTTCCTATGATGTATAGTTTGGGATCCAGTGATATTTTAAGCCTCGTCAAAAAGAATTTGTTGATTGTTAAGTATGATACCTAAAGCACGTTTATGCGTCAAATTCATAAGTTTTTTACATAGATTTACCACAGAGCATACAGATTAGGGGACAATAGTTAAAAACAGATAAAATGAACGAATTTCCCAGGCAATAGGGCTTTTCTTGACTTAGACTGTTATGTATACGATTAAGAGCTGTAGAACGTTGTTTTACATTTTTGCACATTGCTTCACATTGAGGAAGAAAATTAAGGAGGCTGTCAATAATATTACCGAGAAGTTTAACTGTTGATGAATTTTGGAAAACATTACCATCAATTAATATATTAGTAACTGAGTCACCCCTGTCACTAATCGCCATATACTGGAATTTTTTCAGGTTGAGCAACAATGCAGTTGCTGCTAAGTCATGTTATGGCTATGTTTGCATCATGTTTAAGCTTGGTTGTTGAATACAGATGGAACTTTCATATGCCCATATTGTGTTATCGTCTGCAAAATTACAGATATTTGAATCATCAATAAACATTAGTGAATCATTCACTAATATATTAAATAGAATTGGGCCAAGTATAGAGCCTTGTAGAACACCAAGTAGGACTGGTAACAAATTACTCAAAGATTAACCAGCACGAAAATGCGTTTTTCCGACGTAAAGATAACTAAATAAAAGTTTGAGATTACGAAATTTAACCCCATATGCTTCTAGCTTAGCAGTAAACAAATCGTGGGGCAATGTGTCATATGTCTATGATAAGTCAATTAACAAAGTGCCAATTTTTTGGTTATGGCCGCGTGCATTTTGTCAGTTTTTAAAAAGATTAAACGAAGCATGTTGGATGCTGTAGCATTTTCTTAAGCCACATAGAAACATCGAAAGTTTAGTTTCAAAATATTTTAAGAGTTGGTTATAAATAAGACGTTCAAAGATCTTTCAAAGTATTGGAAGCAGGCTAATGGGTCTATAGTTCATTTTATCTGCTGTACTTCCCATTCTATGCAAAGGAACACTGTAGGACCATGTAAGTTTGTTTGAAAAAATCTCAGTTTTTAAACATTAGTTACAGCATTTGACCAATGATGGAGAAAGTGATGAAAATTCCCTGTTAACCATTTGTAAAATAGTAACCGTGATACTTGCTTAATAGATTAACTTTCTTCTAATACTTCATCTCATCATCTCAGGCTTGGTAAATTGGCTCCCTTTACCTTGGACGCTTAATTGGTGATTTCGCTGATTATTAGATATGGAAAATCCAAGCAGATGTGATCGTTCGTGCGGACAATAAAAATGTGATTAACCGTTTTCACCTTGGCTCAAACTTATTTAACATTTCCCCGTTTCGAATATTCACAAGATATTTCTCAATCTGCCAATTTTTTCTGCATTACAAAGATAAAGCTTTCAAATATCAAGTTTCTTTTCCCGTTTGGTAGAATGATAAGCTAAGAACCATTGGATAAAAAACACCTGGTTAAATATTTATTACACGAAAGTAAGTAATTAATCAACCGCTTCAGCAATCCATCTACCTCAAACAACGTGTTGTTCTCTTTTGTTTGTGTGAAAAGTAAATATGTTAGAAATAGATCAGTTGTGTGTTTATTTCAAATATTTTGAATCGTCATATGTATGTATGTTCATCTTCCTAAAGACAGTTCTGGAAACAGTTCGGAAGAGGAATTTGGAAAAGAAGAAAATAATATTTTTTAGATATTTGGTGCTATATTAATGTCTGTCCTAAAAATCGATGGTAGAATTATAACAGGGGTTATTTTTCCACAAATGTTTTCAGGCTTTATTTTTCCTTATTTTTTACGGTTACTTAAGTTAACAACTCCAGTGACAGGTTAACGGGATTTTTTTCTCAATATTAAATTTATAACATTTATAATATTAAAAATGATATTAAAAATAATATTAAAAATAACTTTCAATTTATAGTATTCTTTTAAATTAGGAAACACCGAAAAAATAGCGATGTCAAAAAACTGTTTGATTCCTTAACTTATCGGGAAGTCGAATACCTGGAGTTCATGCAAAAGAAAAACGTCATTGTCTATGGTGAAATTTTTGAGAAGCTGAAAAAAAGAGCGCTAGCCACACCCTCAGGCTGAGATCAAGGTAGTATGGAAAAACCAGACTACCCTATGGGAGATTTAAGGAAGAGGAACACAGCCACATATAATGACTAATCTTAAAAAAACAGCAAATGGCGATATATTGTAAATTGCTCTGTAAATGATGGTGCTTTTTTATTGATGGTTTATTATTTGAATTTTTTGCAATATAAATATAGTTTTGCAATATAAATATAGTTTTGCAATATAAATATAGTTTTGCAATATAAATATAGTTTTGCAATATATATATAGTTTTGCAATATAAATATAGTTTTGCAATATAAATATAGTTTTGCAATATAAATATAGTTTTGAAATCTTTCGAAGTGACTTCGGATCGTACTTTTCACATAGGTTTCACACGGATTTCACACTTAGGAATATTTGTTTCTACAATTAAGCCTTAATTTAATCTCTCACAAATTATTTCCTGATTTTTAAATCCTTGAATAAAATTAAATTACAAAACTTAAAGTTGTCAGCGAAAAATTCACTAGAAGCGATTTAAATACAAGTCTTAAACGGAAACTTTCACATGGAAAATTTCATTTTGGATTCTTTCTCGAATTATATTGTTGCAAAATTTAGTGGTTTCACTAATTTTTTTAAACTTCATTAGTTTAAAACTTATTAGCTACAGTCAAAAATCTTAGTTATGTTAGTTACCTAAAATTATTCCATGGAGAATTGAAAAAAAAAAAAAAAAAACTGGTTTTGATATTTTGAGAATTTATTTTGATTGCGTTTTATTTTATAATTTAGTTTTTAAATTTGTTTCATATTGCGTTTATTTGATTAAATTTTGTAGGCTTATGCATATTTTTCATTAATATCTTACTGAAGAAAAAAATGATATTTAGACAGGGAAGAGTTGCTGAGCAGAATTAGCCATTTTAGCCAGAATTTTTTTAAGGAATATTGTTCATATACTAGGATCGAATGTTTTAATTGGGTAAAATCTAAGCCACTGCGCCTTCATACTCAACAGAATTCAAGAGAATTTAGACACTTGTAACAATAGCCAATCTTTTTTTTTCATCATTGTGATTTCTGTGTAGATTTTTAACGCAAATTTGACCGTTAACTGTTTTGAGTTTTGATAGGTGACTTACCTTTATTTAAGAAAATTAATATGGCATTTGAAAGTGAAGCATATGTTGATTTGAAGGTATATGCTAATTTGGAGTTGTAACATGTGTCAGTTGGCAGTAATTTTAAAATTCTTTGCGTTCGATATTTTATGACAAGTTTTTTAATTTTACGACAAAAGATTGCGCGAAACATCACTGAGAATTTTCATGATAAAGTTGGCGGCAAATTTTCTCGGTAACAAATCACAGCAAATGATCAGGGTATCGACGAAAAGTTACGATAAATTTTCAGGGAAAACAATCACGGGGAATACTTAAGACAATATTTTAAAATTTTTGGAGAAAAATATTAGCAAAAAAAGTTTCTGGCAACTTTTTGTAGCAGTTGTAATGATGTTGTGCAAGTCTCATATATATAAAACATGACATGCAACATGAATTAAAGACTTTACAGGATGCATGAAATGTCTTCTAATTGGAATCAATATACATGTATAATTATACATGTACAGGCTAATTAGCCTGATTAGAAAACTCTTCCTACCCATTCATCTAGGATTCATTATATAAGAATAAATGCAATATATTGAATTAGGAGACTAATCTCAGGAAAAATACAGATTCAATAAAACTAACAAAAAGAAAATGAACTGGATAAAACAATACTGACTAGGATTGGAAATCATAACGAAAAACAAGGACAAAACCGAATTTGGAATTTTTAGTTAGGACTGAAACTTAAACAAAGTAAGGACAATTTGTTTCAAAATAGCTGTAAGAACCTTTTTTGGGGTAGCAAAAAGTATATACCGTAATTAAAAAAAAAAAAAAAAACCGGTATAAAAAAGCTTAAGAACAAGGATGGGAATCAAAAACTTGATCAGACTTTCAGAAAAACTATCCAAGGTCAAGATACTATTTCTTATATGGGTCTCTCGATATGGAACAATTTAAGAGAATGCAGAAAAGCGCATTCAAACAAGATCTGAAGAAATATTACCTTGTAAAATTAAAACGGAAATACGATTCTGGTTTAACTAAACAGAAATTAAATACGACGTATTATATTATTCATACTTACTCACTCACTCGTTCACTCATTTGCTCAATCAGTTAAGTTTCGATTTTCAAAATCTTCTTCTTCAATAGCATGTTTTCTTTTTCTTGCTCTTTTTCTTTTCTTTTTCTTGTTTTAATAACCTCATTATTGAATATGCGTTTCATCCTTTTTTATGCTTCTAAAAAAAATAAAACATTTCTTTTTTTAAATTCAAATTCCATCAATGGCTTCTTCTTTATTAATATGTCATTAGTACATTTTTTCTTTCTCATATAGTACAATGATAGCTCAATTTGCTTTTTTATGGAATTTTTTTCTCATACAACAAATATCTCGTATTTTATCAAAAAGTAAGAGTGCAAAATGAGGATTCCGTTTTTTTTTCAGTCTGATCAGGTTCGAAGGTAGATTTTGGTAGATTGATATTTTTAAATGTATTGCACTAAGCATAAAACATTATTAGCCACTAAATTGGCAAAAAATACTAAAAATCGTCATAAAATAATGTAATATATCTTTTTAAATATTAAACCAAACAGGCTATATTATGAAATTATAAATAAGGTTTTTCCTTTTTTGTTTATCATTTAAGATAAGATTTGCTTTTTGAAAAAAAAATTGAATGATATGTAAAAAATTGACTAAATTAAATTGACTACAGAGGTGGCTAAGCATACTGAAAAAATATAATATCTGAGAAAAATATCCCTCTATTTATGCAAATTAAACAACTTTTGTTTTACAATCAGCATTTCTTATTCAATTGTTGAGGTATTAATACATTATTATAGGTTATATATTGAGTCACCAAGTCGGCCTTGGATAACAAAATCATAATAATATTGGTTTTTCACTGTTAAGGTTGGCTCATTCGTTCAGCTAAAATCAATTAATAAAATCAGCTGTTATAATGTTGTTATGGAGACTATTTGGATTTGTAATATATCATGTTTTTAATCGATTTTAAATAATACAAGAAAAGAAACATTCTCATAATCTGTTAATATATCAAATCGTAGGAGTTAGGAATTAAGGTCATGATTTGTCATAATATGCTTAATTCAATGCTTAAAAAAATCCGGTTTTTATTTTCTAGTAGTTAATAGCAAAATGACAGTGCAGTAATTTCAAAACCATTCTGCCATGTCAAGGTAAATGGAAGCAATTAACATTTTCAAAATAATTGAGATTCTTTGATAAAATGCATCACGGAAGCGAGTGGCATAGTTCTGTACTGTTATAAAAACACTTTTGAGCTTTATAGCGGCGAAAATGACGCGGTAAAAAAAAGTAAGAAACACAGTAATTATAAATCATTTTGGTAAATTAATATAATATAATAACTAATACCCTTTAAATTGAACAACAGAGAATATGTGTCAAAATATTAGAATGGAACAAATTATTTCTCAATCTGGGTTGTAAATAATACTCATGTGCAGTTCCAAGTTTGTTTTTAAGTAATCAATCAGCCATACATATATTTGGAGCATCAAGACCAGAACAGAAAAAGAATTTAAAGCATCTGACTTCTTTGCATTTCATAAAACGTACTTTAACTTCTATGTGATAATGTATTTCATTTTCTAAACTGAAATACATCTTTTTGTTTTTTTTGGTTTTCAAGCAAGCTAACATAAATGGATCTCAATAAAAATTTGTATTACAAAAAATTGTTTCCCATTTTTCTTAAAACCACATTTTCCACTAGTTTTATTTGCAGACACGAAAATAATGATATATGGAAGAGGTCGAGGGGAATTAAACGTAAGGGAAATGTTTTGTTTCAGGACTGGTATAAATACTCATGATGATGCTGATGTTTTTGAGGGTGATAGAGAACACCTTGTTCTGCCACAACCGGTCGTTATATTTCCGGACACTGATGAAAGTAATGCAGCGTATGAAAATAAAATACCCGGTTCAAAACAATGTAGGAGTCAAAGTGCCAAAATTCAGCATGATAGAGAGTCTCACCCATTATTGTTAAATCCATGTGAATGCAAGCAAAAATGCATAGAAAAAAATTTGAATACTCGTCAAGAGGCAATCCATATACAACTTTGGCTATTGGATTATAACTTAAGATGATAATTATAAGTAAACAATTAAATGTTACCCCAAAAAAACGACCAACATAAACAAACCCCTGGTGTGAATGCACGTGCATTTAGTCGTGTATACGTGCAGGTAGACCAGCTTGGTAATGAACATCCTGTTTGTAAAACATTTTATCTTGGAAAGTTGCGATTCAAAAGTGACAAAGTGGTTAAAGCATCTTTGATGAACTTGAAAACCAGGTGAAATCATCCTTCCAACAGATAAAAGAGGACGCCAAGAAAGCCCCAATAAAATTTCGAACGAACACTGTTCCCTTTTTGGGCACCATATAAAATCGTTCAATCCACCTGTCAGCCATTATCGTATAGAACACGCCCGTAACAGATTATACCTACCTCCTGAACTGGCCGTTACTGACAACTTTAAACATTTAAACAACTTTAAACAAGTTATTCGGAGGTTAAAGTAAGTTATCAACGGTACCGTCAAGTCATTGAAAATTAAGTATCAGGCCTGTAAAATCAGGAAAAGAAGAACTCGAATCATGCATTGTGTTTGAGCAGTACCAACATGACGATGATGATACAGGTCAATGCCACCAATGTAATGAAAGGAAACAAGATGTTGGGAATACACGCATTATTTGTAAAGCATAAAAAACTAATGTAGCTTAAAAAACAGATAATAAAACTGTGTATTTTTCCACCGAAATTCAAAAAGTTATGTTTCGTAGGTTACCCGGAGTAAAAACTGTTGTATTTACAAAATTTTCCATCGAAAATTCGCACCACTTGGAAAAAATAAGAAAATTGGATTCCGCCGCCCTGTTTGTTTAATCTGGCATTAAGGCATAGCTGAACACAACGCAGAAGACGTAGCCAGCACATATAGCTGTTCCATAACCCAACCTATCGCGATTTCTCCGACTTCGTTTTTTGGACAAATAATTTTTCGGCTGAAAACAAAATTGGACATTATATACTACTTTATGTCATGCTGTAATGTCAAAGACGGTCCACGATTGTTGATGATAAAGTATTTTATCAAAGGACGTTCTTGTCAGCTGCTTTATTTCATCGCTCAATTGAAAAAGAAATGCGATCGGTCAAAAATATTTATGATTTTCCAGATCTTCAAATTATAAATGTAAATGAGTCAAAAGGAATTATTGTCCCGATGTCATTTTCAGACTTCAAGGAATAGAACAATGGAACGTGTATAGGAATTTATGCTGTTTGTAGACCAACACTGCATAATGTACTTTGTGTACAGTTTTGAAAGCGGAAAACCAAGATGTTTTGGAAAAAATCAGCGAGTGAAGAAAATTTTATATCAGCAGATTTCCTCAAGAAAAAAGCCGTTACCAGTATTCAAATTCCAGTAGAAGCAAACGTTAAGGCGAGAGGTCTACCCATTTCAAACAAAAAAAAAAAAAAAAAAAAAAAAATCTATCATTTTAAACATATACCCAAAATTACCAAACAACAGAAAAAAAATTGGACTCATATAGTGGTGAATAACTAGTCTCATGGTTTGATTGATAACGGTGAGTAGATGGATTGAGACTAAAATAACTGATGTACATATTAAATCAAGTTACCAGCATGTAGTACAGTATATGGTTTAGGTGGTTTTAAATGTGAAAATTTTTCATTTCTTGTTATTTGTATGAAAGTGTTACTTGTTTCCGAAAGTTTTATAAAAAATTCTCATAATAAAAAGAGAAGCAAGTTACAATTCAGGCATAAATAAATGAAATTTCAAAAAAAGTTTGCGCGCAACTAAAATCGTTTAACATAATAAATAATGTAAAAAAAATAAAGAAAATAAAAAAAATAAAGAAAAGGGTAGGCAAAGGCTATTTCAATATATATATATATTTAT
>JAUZNK010005016.1:0-26268 GCA_035046665.1 Euphysa ruthae | reverse complement strand
GTGTATGTGTATGTGTATGTGTATATATATCTATATATATATACAGATAGGCATGCATATATATATATATATATATATATATATATATATACATATACATACATATACATACATATGCATACATTTGCATATATATATATGCATATATATATATAAATTCTTCTCATCTATTAACAATAGATGTTGGCTTTTTTATTTTGCAAAAAAAAATTTTTTGCTTCATTCCCACACACTATTTATAAATCCTTTCCTCTAGCCTTGTCTGCATCTGTGTAACTACTATGACTTTGACAGCATTTTTAATTAGACCTCGTTAATACAGCGGTCAAATAGTTTTAGTCTTTTTACCTCATTATTTTATGTTTAGATAACATACAATAAATATCTTTATTTGTGAAATTATATTTCTACAAAGTAGCAATTCATGCTAACTGCTTTTATATTTTTTTTTCTGTTTGCTTTTTAACTGTCCACATCATTCCTCATTATTATTTTGGAATGTAGGTCAATATATAGTCATAATTACTTTAACCTAGAAAGAGCTGCGACAGATTATATTTAAAGGGGTTTTTTTTTTTTTCTTGAGACATAAATAATTACGTACCTAGTCCACCATAAACCTTAAGTTTTTTTACAGAAATAAATGTATTTAGCATTCGTTTCTAAGTTTAAAATTTTATTAAATTGGCTTTTAAGCAAAATTATTTTAGAGGAGCACTTTTCGTTTTAAAGGGAAATTCTGCAAATAAAAATCAAAAATATAAAAAATTTTTTGAAAAGTGATAAAAAGTTCTCATGTTATTTCTTTCTCAAATCAACATTATAAAGAAAACTTTATGATCTAATGAAAGACCTTTATATTCTTGATAACTTGTTACATGCTCAGCTGTTTTATTTTCCAAAAACTGCTTTGCAGCCTGGTGTTGCTCTTACTTTATTTACTTAGCATAGCATGGAACAAAGTTTTCTTCAGCTGAATGCACTTCCAAATACTAACCTACTTTACTATAACCAGGTTCATTTGTCACACACTAGACTAAAAACCAACCCTAGCCATGTGAACTATTCTGACCAGACCTCAACCTGATATTTGTCATGTTACATTGTAGTTCATTAATTCTTATTTCATCTATTTTTTGGCTTTAAAGCTCGAAAAACTTCACCTTGTACCTTTATAAGTAACCTCAAGTGCTTTTTGGGTTTATTAATTGCAAAACCTAAATCCATTAAGACAGCAATGATATCATATTCTTATTTTTTGTCCCTGTCACAAATTTTTATATATTTTTAGCCCCCTATGAGGATTTCATAAATTTATATCTGTGTGTGCTTTCATCCAGGGAGCTTTTCTCAAAAACCTAGTGACTTTTTATGGTTTTAAAAAAATATATATGACCTTTTTCCTTTAACTTTAAGAATATGGTAAGCAAAATCTACCGTTTTTGACATCCGATCAAAATTAAGCCATGTCTTTTTTTAATTCTGCATAAAGTAAAAAAATCATTAAAAAAATCTTTCTGTTGTATTTTTTACTTACCAAAAACTGTTGTTCCTTTGTAGATGTCTCTTAGTATAGCAATTTCTCATCATGATTTCTGAAAATTTTTCTTTTTCAAATTTTATATAAAGTTAAGTAAGGAATTGAAGAAGACCAATTTGACCTTTATAGCAACCTGCCAAAAGTTCTTGTCATGGTTTTATGAACAGTGCCAAATCCAGAGATTATTTGGGCATACCTGTTACTTTGAGCTCATGTGAGCTCATCAAATAATTTAAATCTATTTTAATACCACTGTTTTATTAAATTTTTTGACAAACTTTAGCAAGGGAAAGATTTTTATCTCAGATAATGATGTATATAGTCCAAAAATAATTTAAAATACTAAATTTACAGCATTATTTGGACTCCAATACCTGTCTACCAGTATCAAAATGCCACTGGGTACTGCCCTGGTGAATATCTGAATTATTCAGCATTTTTTTTATTTCGATGTTGAGATGAGAAAAATTATTTTCTAGAAGATAATTATTGTATTATCTTCATTTAGTGCTTTTAGATAGTTTGCTAGTGCAAACTTTTGCATAGAACATTTTTTGAGGTAACATATCATAAACACTTCCACAAAACTTAAAACCTTTAGAAGTTTTTAGCCCTAAATTATGTGTTGTATAATATAGCTTAATAGACTGTCAAATATTTCGATAGTTACAGATGGATGTCCTAAGTTGCACTGCTACCCACAATATGGGAAGGCATATTAACCCACTAAACTAAAATAAACTTAGTATTTTTAAAATAATGATATTTAACATCATCATGTATCTTGAGAAATAATTATCAACTAACTGTTGTTAAATTTTTCCTAAACACCTAACATAACATTTAATTTTGATGTACTTGCTTTTCAGTATATAGATGATTTTACTTCATTGCGTCGCTCTTTGAGTTTCAACGAACGAATACCTCCACCACTGTTAACGTCTGATAGCTATCTGATGTACGATGAAATACAACCGCCACTATTAATGGCAGATAGACATTCTATAAAACGTCCTACTGCTTTACGACGCTCTTTGTCAGTATCTGGACATCATCGTCAAAGTATGTTAAATAGCTCAAGGCGATTTTAAATTTTCACAGACTAATGCAGATATTAAACTTTATGATATTTTTATTGTTTATGAAATAATTTTAAAAATATTTTATTTGAGAAGCTTTGAAATGCACTTATTTGCAAACATAACACAATGTGAGAGGTTTAAAATTGGTTTAATCTACAAAATTCAGTCAAAGTTGAAGTTTTCTGTTCTTGTGAAAATTAATCGCCTTTGTGTATATAACATTAAAACAGATAAGCTTTGTGTATATAACATTAAAATAGATAAGCTTTGTGTATATAACATTAAAACAGATAAGCTTTTTGTATTTAAAATTAAAACAAATAAGCTTTGTGTATATAACATTAAAAGAGATTAGCTTTGTGTATATAAAACATTAAATCGGGTAAGTTTTTTGTATATAACATTAAGACGCTACCAGATAAGCTTTGAAGTTTTCGTTGAATTAACAAATACTAACTTAAATTAAATGAATTTCCATATGAGTAGAAATAATTCTCCATATTTTAATCAACTTTAAGCTGTAAACAAATTTTCTGAACAGAGTATTAAACTTTAAAATTAACTTTAAGTGCCATTTTTATAAATAACCAAATTTTTTATTTGGAGTAAGAGTATTTTAAAAACTTTCTCAAGTTCAAATAAGTTTTATCTATAAACTTATAGGAAATAAGTTGCGAAAGTCTAAATTTTCTGATAATATTTATCAGTATGGTTGAATGAGGTTAAACCTGGAATAAATTCCATGCTCAGGTTTTTTTGGCATTCAAATGATTTCAATAAATTTCAGAGAAGTTAGAGCTTTATAAAAGATGCGTGGTAAAAAGACAATGAAGGTAATATTTTGATTAATAGTAAAAGACCATAAAGACTAAACGAATGTTTGTAACACCAGATTTTAAACTGTGCTCAAAATTTCGATATGAAACTAAAATCAAGCCATGTGGCAAAACCACAGAATACGACCCCTCATCCAATGACGAATCAAAAAAAGTAAAACTAGCTTACAGACAATGGAAATATCACCTGTTAAATTTCATGTATTGCAAGAAATAGTCATGGATTAAAGCTAAACAAAAGTTGGACAAAGTTACGAAAAAAGCATGGCACCTAATTAATGATTGTTTTAGAGTGTCTTCAGAAGAAGAACCTGGCCCATCACATGAAAAACCATGATTTTAATTGTATAAATATCGATATAAAAGAAAAACTCATTACATCAAACTATTTAGAAAAAAATACAGTTATTAACATTGGCCTCTCGTTCATGGAACAGAGAAAAAGCTGCAAAATATTTCAATGTCTCAGAATATCTTATTCGAAAAGCTAGGAAATTAAAGGATGAAGAACAAGGCATTCTTCTGTTAAAGCAGATAAAGTGCCACATGAAGATGTATCAAATTTAATAGCGAACTTTTATCAAGATGACGAATACCCGCGTCTTATGCCAGGTAGATTTTGTAAGTAGTGGAAAAAATGTACATAAGCAAAAAGGCTATGCTGATAAATTTAAATGAACTTTATCAAGATTTCAAGAAAAAATTACCTCAGTTAAATGTTGGTTTTTCTAAGTTTTGTTTCTTGCGTCCAAGATGGTGCATCCTATCAGGCTCAGCAGGATCTCACAATGTATGTGTTTGTTCATACCACCAAAATGCCAAGTTAGCAGTAGCAGGAAACAAGTGGGACAAGGCATATAAATGTTTATATGATGTTATTGTATGCGACTCTACTAACTTGGAATGTTTGATAAATCAATATCCACATTGTCATGGAACAAATACCCTCTTGGATAATGAATTAAGTGGTATGGATGATTTGGAGGATATGTTTTTTAACCAATGGCAGCGTGTTGATCAAACTACACTTATTGTACAAACTATGCATTTGTATTGCAAAAAGAGTTGCGTTGTGAAAAAATAGATAGTTTGACTACCCACTCATTTATATTAAAAGTGCAAAGGAAATTTGTAAGGTCTTTTAAAGAATCTTTGCTTGAGTCAAAATGTTTGATATTAGGTGGTTTTGTTGAGAACTTCCAATTTTTAATTCAAGATGAAATCCAGTTTTCTTGTGTAAGACGTAATTTACATTACATCCTATAGTAATTTATTTCAAAGAAGGATTCAAACTTTTTTATTTCTTTAATGGCTTGGTTCAAGGTACATGATTTCTTAATGTTGTACAACAGTATATTACGAACTATATGATAAAAAGATTTTACCCAATATATTTTCAATTTTATATCTATCTGATGGAGCTGCAAGCCAATATAAAAATTGTAAAAGTTTTGCAAACCTATAATATCATAAATCTGACGTTGGCTTATATGCAGAAAAGTTTAAAGCCTGTTAATACTGAATATATCCTTATCAAAGATTCTATGTAGGTTTTCTACCACAGTAACTATTGCAGGTATCAGATCATTTCACAATCTTATTCCAAGAGACTATTCATTGATTTTTTACAAAAGATTTAGTCATGATTTGAATTCAGCCCAATTTTCCATTAACCCTACTGCCTGTTCAGATGAAGCTACACTTCCAATAACTGATCTGCAATTACAGACAAAAAATTTCAAGATTTTGAAAAAAAGTTTGAAATGAGGAGTAATCAATTGCTATACTGTATAGACTTTTTCAAAACTCTATTCAAAATCTTTACATTGTAAATTGTGTTTTAATTTCTTTTTTTGTGATTTTTATGATATTTTTATGTATTATTTATTTCTAAGCAAAAATATTCCAATAATTAATTAAAATGGTGACAACTCAATTGCTTAACCTTGCTCATAAAATTCCGGGCTAATGTATTAGGTCATGATTTAGGCACACAAAGATTCAAGCGGTGGCTACTACAATTTACATAATTGGTCTTAGGATTTACAGCAAGTAGATGTGCAGACAAACCACTCAAATGACCAGCTACATTACCGGCCCCATCATAACCTTGACCACGACTATTTGAACAGACAAACCTAATTCCTCTTATGCTTTCAGAACCATCTGTGACAAGTGTAAATCAGATAAACTACTATGACAATTAGCAAACCTCAGAAAATCTTTTGTGATTTTGTATTTAGTATCAACATAACGAAAAACTAATGATAATTGTTCCTTATTAGAATTATCCAAAAGCTCATCAGCCATCAATGAATAAAACTTTCTTTTTTTAAATTTCTGATACAATTTTCGTAGTAGTAGTAGTTTCCACAACACTCAATAAGTTCATTTTGTGTGGTTTTAGAGATGCATGTGGGATTTGATGGGCACTTTCAAAGGTGTTTTATGTCCCCAACGCATATCCTAAATTTTAAAATCTCTACAAAGTTTTCAGTTTGACCTGTCGAATAATCACCAGGGTGATGATGGTTTTTAGAATCATCACGTTACTTATCTTAGAAGTGTGATTTGGAATCTTATCTCCAAATAAAACACAAGGGAGATAAAAAGCTCCATCTAAAAAAGGTGAATATCTCAACCAAGGAAATAATTCAAACCAACGATATTGAAAACATCTACCTTTTTGTTTTGGAAGCACATAATCTTTTTCAGGTTTAAATACATTGTTAATTAATTTTCTGATGTTGGTTTTTGAATCCAATACCATATCTTTATAATTACAAACATCGTATGGATGTATTTTCTGATTTGATGGTTGGTTTATAACTGGCGTTCGATGTTGAAGAAGACAATTTAGGTAGTGTATTAACTATTGAATTAGAATGGGTGGTAATAGTAGTGAAAGACATATAGACATAGTATTTTTCAGGCTACAATTTAAAGAATAATTACTATTGGGAGAAATGGTAGGATATAAATCAACCAAGCTTACATTATCAGTTGGCACATCAGCAACAGCATGAAGAGAAGGTTGGAAAAATGAAAACAAAGTGGCTGAACCACTGTGGTTGAAAATCATTATTAGCAATAGAAGTAAAATTAATATTAGCATCAGCTGCAATAGACAATGGTTTACAAGTTGAAGCCATTTGTTGAGCAGCACAATTGCAAAGTTTGCTTTTATAGCTGGAGTAGCTATATTAAATGTTACGTGAACGTGAGGTATTATAGAAGTAGAAGATGAGCTAGGCTTTGCAGAGTGTTTTACATTAGGAAATACAAAATTCTCATTAAATTTATCAACCCAAAATGGAAATTTTGACTGAGGTTTTGCAGATGAATTTTTAGATTTTTTCTGGTTACACACACTGGCTTTCTTTTAAAACTTCTTTTGGGCACAAAAATACATGGAACAAAGTGATTTGGTTGGTAGGCCTCTCCAGCCTTAACATTAACACAATGCAAAGTATAAAGAAATTTAATCTCGTCAGTAGAATTTCTTATAGTTCTGGGAGCAAAAACACTTCCCCATAGAAGCCTGCAAGAAAGTTGGAAAAACAGGCACAGTTACCCTAATATTTCGACTAAGTACTGTGGACAGTCCCAAAACTAACATTAAACCAATCCAAACGCCCCCAAAACATGCTTTAATAGCTTCATGTGGATCAACTTGGGATATAATGATGCTTGAAAAGGATACACATCATCTTTAAAACAACGAGCAGTTAAAAACACTATTAAAATTACTGAAAGGAATGATCTCACCTTGGTTTTGGCTTTCCAAAATCTGATTCAAAACAGGATGAGAAGCATAATACGAAGCATATAAGAATAATTCCAAACATGATAACATTCTTAAGACTTCATTTAAACTATTATCCCTAATAAGAATGATTGACATTGAACTGAAGAGATAATTTCTAGTTGATTCAGAACTAAAAAAAGCATAAATATACATGATAAAAATTACTACCATCTTTAAAACATATATTTTATAACTTAAAATTAAAACCATGAAAATCTGAAATTTTTTGAATTTCTTTTTTAGAACCAAAATTTTTGCTACTTTTTAAATCTAAAATCCGTTTTTAATTAAAAAGTTATAATTTTGAAAATATTTTCACTTTTCTGAGAGCTACGTTGGAAAAAAATAAAGTAAAAATATGGGAATTTTCTGGCATGCTGTTCTTTCCATCTGGCTTTAGAACTAGCAATCTCTGCAGCGTGTGATGTTTGGTTTAGTTTTTTTCATAAAATAAATAAGTAAGTATTTATTCTGATACAAACAAATAAACATATGCTACGAAAATTACAAAGCAAAATAATAGACATAAAAAATAACAACAAGGATAAACATTAGCATAAAAAACAAATGGTGGCAAGGATAGGCACAAAAATTGTCTGTCACAACAATAATTCTATCGTGGTCCTGATAGACATCACCCACAAAAACATATAGAGAGGTTAATTCATAAAAAGCATATTAAAAAAAATTTTCCGTCATTAAAAAAGAAAGGTTAAAAAAAAAAAATCTGGAAAGTTTTTTTTGCAAAATTATAGTCGACATTTATTAAGTCCTCGAACTATATCCAGAGGGGCAAAAAATGTTTCATTGATCTTATGTTTAAAACCGTCATAATTTGCCATTGATTTTATTTCATAAAAGGAATTTTGATGACAGACAATTTTTTCCCATGCTTACTTACTTACTGACTTGCCTATGGCTATTGCTGATTCTTCTATTTTCAGAAATTTTAAAGATTTCAGACATGTAAATTTAGTTGGGACTAATGCAGAATTTAAGTGCAATGTGCAACAAACTGATTGACCTTCATATCAACAGGCAGTTTAGACAGGCCTTTAGGGAAAATAAAAATAAACATGACAGTTTACAGAACAGATTAAACAATTAATAAATAGAAAAATTAAAAAACATGTCATGAGTTACAATATTTATTGAGCAACGTTTCGGGAGACAAACTGCTCCCATCATCAGGCTAGTTACAATGATCAGTCCTAGAGATTATATAGGTTTGCTTAGGCTCGAAATCCAGTGTAAACAAATTGTGCGGACTGTCTGTTCATTAGCATGGAATCTCCATATTGCAATCGTATAATTTCAAAATAATATAATTTCTATTTATTACAATGACTGAGTTGACAAATACCAATATTTTGAAAAAGGGCTTAATTGTTAGACAACAGCCTGGGTTTTGGCTATCAAAGTTGATGAATGGTTTGCAGTGCTTTTAGCCAATACAAGATTAAATTTTGTTTTTATTGTAAAACTATTATAATAAAAAGTTGGTCAATGAAAAGAAGAATAGCAGGTTCTAACAAAGTAATTATATTTTAAAAATTTGAAGAAAACCACCAGATTCTGATGGCCACAAGATTATTCAATGCTTAAAATTCTATCAGTAAGACAACCTCTGTTTTAACTCCTTCCTCTTCCAGGATAAATTTGACAAGTTTCTTCCCACAGTGTAACAAAGATGCTGCATCAAATAATTCCTGACACTACATTTTAATTAACCGCAAAATTAGTTCAGAAATAAAGAGTTCTCTCTCTACCACTGGTTGCAATATTTTCCTGACTTCAAGTGCAATGTTAGAACGTTATGTTGAACAATGCCCTAAGTCGGCTTATGTTTGTTGAAATGATTAAAACTGGGTGCTTCATTTTAATGAATACCCCGATACATGAGACGAATTATAAACGTTTTAAATGAATGCATTCTATAACCAGGATGCTATACAAAAAGTTTTTATAAGACTATGAACCTAGTGTGAATCATGGATTATAGATCCAAACACTACAAAAATATCTAGAATAAATAATTTCAACGTTTTAGGGACCAAAAAACACTATTGAAGAAGGAGAGGTTTATGGAACTTGATTGTTTTTTAAACATATTTTTGGTGGTCATTTTTAAAAACCCTGTGCATCATCATATAACATCCAAACTTTGAGAAAAAGTTCTGAAAATTTCAGCAAATGCTGCAAATACTGCAAATAGCTGTGTCCTGAAATAAAATTTTTAATTTTTGTACGTAAAATCTACTTTCTATGTCCATATACTATCTACTTTTCTCTGGCTATTTTAGATTTTCTGACACAATTTAAGGTCTAAAAATATCTTTTGATTTCTCATGAATGAATGAATCTAGCCCTAAATTTATTATGAAAGACTTTTTCAACAAGGTATCGAAGGTAAAAAGGTTGACTTCATTCTATTTTCTTGTACAAACTTTTCAAATTTTGAACCAAAATTAACTTTCTCTTTGTCATTCGCTCAACTCTTCTCAAGTAAACTATTATTTTGCTAAATCATTTTAAAAATCTCTTTGAAGATTGTCTCGATATATCAGATGATGTAATAAATTCACTAAAATAAATATCACTAAACTTGCAGCTTATAATTTTTTTTATAAAAGTTTGAGATATTTAAAAATCTACCTCTGTGAAAAAACAGAGAGTAAAACTAGGAAGTTTCTTCAGCGAATGGTTTGTAAGAATTTGACTAAATTGATCCATCGTGTCCAAAAACAGATACTATGTGTAATTAGCCAAAATTTTGATTTAAAGTTTGACGATTTACTTTGTATAACAGGATCAGTATTCAAGACATTTCTATTTCTTGATTATTATGAATTTCAAATCTGTCAACAAACTAAACGCAAAGCTGATGTGGGAACTTTTTTGCTTGAAAGATATTTACTGCACACTATAACAGAATTCCATTTTAAGACTACCGCCAGCAAAATCCGCCACATACGCCACAAGTTCTCTTCTTTTTAAATTATCTTCCACTGCCTGTTTCAAGAAGAAGATTAAAATTGGAAAGGTTATAACTGCGGTTGTAGTATCTACAAGTATTTTTTTTTATTTATGCTTTTTTTATAAATATATTTCTACATAAAAAAAGTTTTTGACTTTACTAGCATCTACTTTATAAATATATCATATGTGTATATCGCAATGTAATTTGACCAACGTTAAGTAAAGGTGATTGGTTGATTAATAATTGAAAAATTGCAAGGGCCTTGCTAAAAAGGTAAAGTTTCTCTAAAATTTAAAACTCACAGGAATGATTTAAAATAACTAAAATCACACCTATTTATAAATAGAATCTACATTGGATTATTCCATCTATCAGCCCATGTTGTCAAATTTTAGCAAAATTATGTACTCGTGGTCATATTATTTTATAACTAAATTAAAATATCTTGTACGACCTTTGGCTTTAGAAACAAAAGGTATAAAACCCACGTGGTTTTTGATATATTTAAAAGGATACGAGAATTAATTGATAACAAATATTATGCATGTGGAGTTTTTGTTGATGTGCAAAAGGCAAATCTTAAAAGCAAAATTAAATGTTTTTAGTACATTTAATTAAATAATTTTACTAAAAGAGGAGCTCCTCCTAAAAAAACTGTTGTGTAAGAGGAGTTCCTCCTAAAAAAACTGTCGTGTAAGAGGAGTTCCTCCTAAAAAAGCTATGGTGTATGATTATTTCCTCTTAAAAGGCTTGAATCGCTCAAATAGCACTCAGTTCGTAAACTTCGATAAGGTAATATCAATAATATCAATAATCAGAAAATACAAGTATCGGTCTTACCTTCTAAAAAAATGTGTTAAATGTTTTCACTATCACGTATCACTTTGCAGGTGTTACCAACCTCTTTTTTGTTACAAAAACAATCGAGGAGCTAATAAAACAATGCAATACTGATTTACCTCTTGTCTATTAAAATGGCTCTGTGACTGAGATAATTGGATTTGTTTTGTTCAAAAGCAAAACTTACAAAATCTACCCAAATGAATTGCACTTTATAACTATTGGAGAAATACATTCTGTTGAAAAAATGCAATGCCATAAGGGTATTAATTCACGAAAGCATAACATTGTCCCTCGCTTAACTGATCTTTTGACCAAACTTAACCTTTCATATGGAATGTTAGCCAAAATTCAAAACTTTTCTACATGAAATTCCTACCTAAATATCTATCATGCCATATTTGGATTATACACCAGATACACCAATCTGATGTTGGGCCAGGCAATTTTCTAAATCTTAAAAAGATAGCAAAATACTATCAAAGAAAGAATACTTTTTTTCACTTCAACTTTCCAACCTAAAGATACCTTAGATTATTTTGAATATCTGAAGTCATTTCCGGAAGTCCATTAGTCCTTTCTGGAGGTCCATTAGTCATTTAGCTTTTGTTTTGAAAATTCTGAATGAAGTTAGAGTTTTTTTTTCTTGAGTTTTTTCACCTGAAATAGTTTTATGGTGCTTTATCCAAAACTGATTATATTAACGCCTACTAAGAATTTAGTAGAAGTCATTTTTTGACAAAGTTTTACGCAATAGGTATTGATTTTTACAATTTTTATGTATCTTTGAGCTGTGTTTCCATCTGTCAGTTATAGTTTTTCCTTTGCAACGAGCCCTTAATAACAGTCTTGTGAGTAAAATTTCACATTAAACTCACCTATGAAGTTTAAAGACCACAAAGTTACATTTAACTATATTACCACCTGTCGAAAATTCCCCACTCTACTTGCTCTTTATTACTAGGTAACAAATACATAACTTCTTGCATTTAGGCAACTACGAAGGGTCGACATTCAGTCGCTCGACAGCCATCTAACAAATCTAATTATCAAGTTTCAACTGAGCTGTGATGCTTTTCATCAAGCTGTTATTACGTGTTCTACGGCTACCCAACAAGTAACTGCTAAGTCTAAATAGAGTTTTGACGTTCGATACCAATTATAAATTAATCGTGCTTTGCTCACCTGTTTGTCAAGCATTAATTTTATTGGCATTAAATTTGACGTTCTTTATAGCTTTGGGGACGGTATTAGGCTCGCTATAAAATTTAGAAATAGATTTTTTTTTTGCGTGAATATAAACTTTACCAACTATAAAAATTGCTTAAAGTTACTTAATATCTGAGCTCTAAATATTTTTAAACTTTAGAACTGAAATCTCATTAGAGAGAACAAACGTTTTAGAATTTATAAGAAAAATTTATTTGCTTCGACTGTCTGATATAATCTGGAACCAACTAAAAGCTTTTGCAAAGCATGTTTATAACTAAGTTATTTTTATGAAATAGGTAAAATTGACTGTGATGTAATTGTTTAAATAGCTTTAGGTCCAGTATTCGCTTTTTTTGAATATTATACTCCCTGTTTTCTTAAAAATAAGCTGATAGGCAATATGATAAGCAATAGGCAAGTAAAACAAAAAAAAAGAATAAGTACATTTTACTTCCGTGTAAATTACATAATGTTGTTATAGATATAAAAAATACATATATATTTTTTTTTTTTTTTTTAATGTTTTTAACTATATCCATATCTAAAAACGTCGCTTGCTTGACAATTAAATATTTGTGTCAGATTTCTCCATAACAAATTTTCCGTCATTATGCACAGCTCCACACTAAGTTTTTAACGTTTTAAAAATTTGAATGAAAATAACATTTGAACATCATTAGCTATAACACATAGACTGGGGCTCGTTTAACTGTGTTTGTTATATAGTTTTATTTTATAAAGCCAATGCTGCTTAAATTTGCTATTTTTTAAATTCATACCATAAAATGCGTGATCGCAGGAGTGAATGCGCGAGTGAGAAAACCGAAAAGCATGCTTATATTGACAGGTTCAAATGACAGGTAATTTGTAAATAAAATGACCCGCTTTTATCCACAATTAATTATTCCTGACTTAACCACTAGAAATATTATGTGGAAATTTAGGTTTTGTCTCTCTGTTTTTATTTTTATTTTTTTTTTTTTTTTTTTTTTTTTTTTTTTTTTTTTTTTTAATTTATTTTTTAAATTATTGTAAATATAAGATAAGAAAGTTTTTATTTACAAACGTTTTATATGATTTTATAATTTATTCTTAATTTTTAAACATTATCATAAACCGTTGTTTTGGTGAGGATTTGGCTATATTTATTTTATTTTTTTTCCCTGCACTTAAATAATTTTTTAATTTCCCTTGTACAGTCAGGGTTCCCACGCTTCTTCTAAACTCCTTAAATCTTCTTATTTTTCATTTTTCTCCTCAAACCTCCTCCAATCCACTCGAAAAAGTCTGAATTTTATCATTTTCTTCTAAAATTTATTCTCAAATTTCCTCAAAAACTTTCTGTCAAATACATGAATTTTTTTTTTTTTTTTCGGCATCTAACATTTCATTTATTTTCACTTTTGATGAATGAAAGTCGCTAATAAAATATCTTTAGTAGTTTTATGCTTGTATGAATATATTGTTAAGCTAAATTATTTTTAGTAGTACAGTAAAAAATTCATGAGGTGCACCTCCGCCAATCTTGCTTGTGTGTTGTATTTTTTTTTTTTTTTTTTTTTTTTTGTACTTAATAAAGTCCATTTTGCTAGGTGTGCGTTGCTGCAGACTCAAACATATACACACTAACAGAATGGTCTACTATTGGACTGATTAATTTTTAGGTATGCATGGTTTATAGGCGTATCACTGGGTCTGAAACTCAGTGCTAGGCGTATCATTAGACCTAACAAAGACACTCATTATAATTTTTGCACTGAACCTAGTTTGTTGGGTTATTCTAGAATATCGTGTATGAGTGATTCTTTGTTTTCCTTTGAAATATTAATATTCTTGTGGTGCTTTCAAAATTTTAAATGACTGCTTGAAAATGAACTTTGACTTCCTGAATCCTTAGTTCAATTCAGTTACTAAACAACTACTTTGAATGCAATAATGTGGCATTAAACCATTTTAAAGAACTTGTACCCAACTGAAACTATTTTATCCATTCTTTTGTGTGCATTTGTGTCTGATTGAGACATCATTTTTGTCATACTTTCCAACACTATAGTTAGCAGTTGTTACTGACTATTTTGTCCTCTTTTTTTATCACCTTGAACTAGAGTCCTATCGTGAATTTTCTTTGTTTCTTGAAACACGTTATCATAAGGTGTGTTGTACTCAATTGTCGCATTTTTTCAATATCTTTGGTCACTCAAACTTTTTTGCGAACATCATATGTGAGAAAAAAATCCAATATTCAAGTTTAGGGTAAAAAATGAGTGGGAACCCTGATATTATCTCCTCATGTAATTACTCAAGTACATGTTCAACTTCTTTAAAGATGTCAAAAGATAAAATAAGATTTTAGCATGTTTTCAAACCTCATTGAGCATGTTTTATCAACCACAGCCTTTATATTTTGAAAAATAAAATTGTATCTAAAGTCTTATTTGGCAGAAAATATTGCTCATTAAAATTCTGTCTTGCATCAATAATTTTTCAAATTAGAAAATGGATAATGTGAAAAACTCATCTTAAATTTTATTCTCAAATTAATTTTGGCTAAACAGTAATCCGTTTTTCTGATTTTTCCAGTATTTTTACAAAAGAAAAAGTATGAATTCATGTTTTGTATTCAATATTATCTAACTTCGATATTATATTGTTAATGTTGTGTACAAGAATATTTTTTAACGAATTCAATTTGTATAGAATTTTTGTAATTTCAAATAATATTTGGAGAAGGTTTGAAAAACATTGTTTTTTGTTATATCTCAAAATAAAAAAAATCGTTAGTCTTTTTCCTGCTAAAAGAAACTGAGCCCTAGCAGAGGAGCATATGTAACTTTAATGTCGGGAAAAATTGTCTCAAAATGGAAAAACCGCGAGCTTTTTCTTTGTTTTAGCGGGGTAACAAAAAACATTAGAAACGATGCATTTCAAAACGTAAATAATTCGTTAATAAAATAAAAGATTATTTTTTCCTTAAATTTTCTACAGGGATAGCACGAGAAATGCCGAAGCATTGACTATATAGTAAAGAAAGTTTCACACGGTGGTTCCATGAAGAAAAAAAGTTCTTACTTAAGTCTTATATATGACTTCCATCCCTTTAAAAGTGATTGAGCGGTCTCTGCTCAGCGGAAAAATACCAACAGGGTGTTTTGATTTCCATTCAATAATAAAAAAGCGCGTAAAGTAAGTTTTGCAAAAATGGCAGATGTACACAAAAGTTAAATTTTAAAAAACAAGTCTTAATTCTGATTACTTTAAGGAGAAACTTGTTTAAAAAAATGTCCAAATATGGGCTCGTAAAATATCTTTATATAGAGTTAAGCATAGTGAATTTGAGAAACTCGTTAGAGGTTAACTTTTGCTCAATAGCGAATACATTTTTGAAAATTTCAGAACTAGCCCTCAAGGAGAGTTTCTCACTAGTTCAATCAGGAGAAGTTCTTTATAAATAAAGCTTTGTTGAAGATTTCATTTGCATCATTTTTAGTGGCAATCTCCCTTAATGAGCTCAAACCACTATGTGGATTAAAAATGAATTAATCTTCTTTAGCAGAGTTTAAAAAAAAGTTCTATCTTATATGTCATACTACTTAGAGGCACTGTGCTCAGCATCATTTTTTCTTCTTCATTTAAATTCTGCTATTGTCTGATGAATTTAGCTGTATTCAGTTTGGTTTATATGAATAATTTATTTTGACGGTCAATTTTTTATTAAGGTTTGTTGAATATATGTCTTATTTGGATCAGCAGATTTATCTTATTCGATTGCGATAGACTGTTTTTGTCATGCTTTGCGCGCAAATTTAAAAATTTTGAACTTACAGGTCCATGTCTATCTGCTTGCGTTCGCTGCTTCATTATCTTTGTTACAGTGCGCATACTGCGTTTTTTCCGCCCGTCACATTACAAACGTCGTGTGACTACTAACCACAATTTTAATTCCTTTACAATTTGTAAAGGAATTATCACATTTTGAAGAGCGACAAGCTTTAGTGTAAATAATTTTTCGTTATTATTCCTTGCTTTATACCTCACATTCCTATCCCTGAATTTTACACTATATATATATAATGTTTATGATTTAATAAGGATATATACAAAGGGTATAATCGGGACATCTTTATTTGATCCAACAACAAAGAATACTGATGATGCATGTGGCAATGAATTAATAATTGATGACAGATTTTTTGAATACTAATATTTTTAGCTCCTGTAAGCTAAGCTAAATGCTCGTTTGTAAATAAATACTTCTAGAATAATGAAAAACCAGAAATGCGATGATAAAAAGGAAAGGGAGTAGCTTTAATTGAAAATATGAAAATTTGCATATATAAGGCACCGGTCAAAAAAGACAATGTGACATAAACCAATAATTTGACATCTTTTTAACGACTTTTATTTAAATCATAATCACTGACGGCGTTGGTATGAAAACCGTGAACTTTTTTATAAACCTCTTTAGTGTTGATATACTTGCTTGTTAGCGCATTAAATAATAGTGTAGTTTGGGCCTAACAAATGTAAACTATATCCTAACTTTTTTGCAGAAAATCTTTTTCTGAACTTTGAAAAAGTATCAAATAAACTTTATGAGATTTTTTATAAACAAAAAATGCAGAAAACAAATTCTCCAAAAGTCAGGCCAGTCAGTTTGGTGGACATTGAAGTTCGCAAAAACAAAGATATTAGCATATGATTGAATTGTGAGAGCCGTGTCAATATTTTCAGATGGAGTTAATTACACTGCAGGACTGTGCGGAAGGATAATGGTATAAGAAAAAGATAATTGGTCGACTGTAGATGAGATAGACGTAAACAAATGTACGATTCATTGGGGTTTACTTAAAAGTACCGAATATTACAAAATTTGATAAATCTAAAAAACTTTTTCTTTAAAGTAATTACAATAAGCATTTGAAAGGAAATTAAATATTTAAAAAAAAATTACTTGTCTCGTTTAAAAAAGCAGTGTTGTGGTCTCAGAGAAGCAAGTCATTACAAATGCAGGATCACCACCAAGCACAGCTCGCTACTATAACAGCAACACCATTTGAAAACTGTTGGTAGAACAGCTTTATGTTGCTAACAAAGAGTTCGGCCTCCTTTCTACCAGCCGGCAACGTAACAATCAGGAAACTAACATCTCGGTATCCTTAACAGAAACAACTAAAAAGTATTATTTAACCGAAAAAAGCATACTCATTACATGAACGAAGACAGTAGGAAAGCTGAAACTCATCGCCCTACAGTATATACACTCTTTTTTATATAAGCATACGCTTAATAAGCATATAAAAGCTAAAATTCCTTAAAATCTAAGCATGAAATAATATTTTGAGGCTAGGTTAAGATGAAAAATAGATTTTTGATAAAGTATTTATTTCTATCAAACAAAAATAGTTTTGTGTAACAGCTTTTTTAAACCGAAATTCTCCAAGGGTATGATGCTTCGTTTTGTCAAAGTACTTCTCTTCATTTTCTAAAAATTAAAATAACATACAGTACAGTGTGGTAACAACATAAAAACAACAACTACTTTCATTGGCTAAAACAATTCAATGCAATGTCCTCATTTGATTCTAAATATTTATCAACGGTTTCTATATGCAATTTCATTAAGTAACACAATGTATTCAGCAACTGTTTTGACTGATCTTGGCTAATAAATAACGACAGCTACTATTAAGACAATCACTAAATTTTCAAATTGAAAAATAAGCATGGTATAGGCAGAAACTAGAAAAAAAATAAGCATAATGAGACTGGGCTCAAAATACACCATGCTTATAAAAAAAAAAAAAAAACATGTACTGCAATGCAAGCAATCACTGCAATTGTTATTATCGAGACACCATGTCTAGGAAGATGGCCGAGCAAAAATGAATAGGTCTTCCCATGAGGCCCTTTTGTTTTAATTCAAAATTTTTTTCTAAAATTAATTCTTTTGGCCTTAATATCCATAACTCGTATCCTTTCACTCTTTTCTTGCTCTCAGTAATGTGGTGTGAATATACCCCCATTCTACGGCAAACTCAGTGAAACAAAATGCGTTTTATTCCAGATTATTACGAATAATGCTTCCATTTCTATAACATTGCGAACAACGAAGTTGTTTGTAAATATAAATTATATATAAATATAAATTGTATAGTTGCTCAGACACTCATTTTTATTTTCCATTTTATTGTGACGGAATTTTTGAACTAAGATACACTTAATTCGATAAAAATGTGTTTTTATAATTCTTTCACAGCTTTTGGAATCTATTTATATAACATTTTATACAAATTTATACCCTTTATTTAGATTGAACTTACTAGAAATCACTAGAATTCTGCATCGAAACAGTAATGACTGTGCACTATTGACTTTCTTTAATTTGCAAACCGTCTTTCTTTTCTATAAGTTGCATTCCAACAATAATTCTGCGGTTATAACTCTCGTACTTGGTTTTCCATTTGTTTTTGCTTCGTTACTGTTAAACTGCTACATGGGCAACTATGTCGTGATGCGATTGTAGATCGCCTTCAACAAGATGACGAGTGTAACGAAAGTCATCATGTTTGGTGCAGTCTTTACAACATTACAGAATGCCTAAATTGCATACACTTTTCCAATTTCAATGAACGCTACACGCATGTGCATGTTTATTTCAAAAATGTTTTGACCACGATATTTTTAACCGTTTTTTCAAATTTAAACTAACGTATTGTTAAAAAATAAGGCTCACAATAATATGCTAAACAGCATACATCTAAGTAATATTAAAATACCTTCAAGTTATGACATTCAAAGCTTATAAACAAAGTGCACCGTAATCTGTATATCCAGCTCATCTACTGCCCGCGCACTGCTTTTTGATGTTTTGGCATGTTTAAGGAAAACTAGGTTTCTGTAAACGCACCAAAATAGCAAAAAGCGATATATAAAAATACTTGAGTATAACAGTTGATCCAAAACCTTTTTGAAAAGCTAATTGCATTGGCTTGCAGATAAATCCAAATATAAGATCAAATTTCCTTGTTTGTACAATATCTTTTATCATTATTAAACTCTCTCAATTTTTTATCCAAAAAATAAAATATCGCTTTTTCAGGTGAAGTTAAAAAAATTGAAAATAAGTGGTGGAAATTTATACAAAAACCAATATGAAGATATAAATCACACAACAGATATATCACTCACAAAAAAATTGTTGGAAGTGTTATTTCTTTTTGATATATTATTTTTTCTTTTAACCAAACAAATCACTTTTCAAAAATACCACTTATTTCTAAACAAAAGGAAAAATATTCTTGGAATAAATCTAATTAAAATAATCTCACAAAATAATGTAGTTTACCTATTTGATATAGTATGTGATCTGCTACACCAAGCATCAACGACATGTAATATCAGGGTCAATGCACACATTTTTACATATTAGCAAAATAAGTATCACATTTTAAAACAACTTCCAAAAATAACAAATATGTTAGCAACACTGTTTATAACATTGAGAAAAACAATCAAAATTTTCCAACTTTTTTACTTCAAAAATTTATCTAGTTTACAAACAGAAAAAGAAATAAGAATGTTAAAAATAAAGATCACTTATTCATCTGAAGAAACATCGCTGTCAGTAATTTCGTAGCATTCCACTGAGGCAGACGAAGAATCAATGTTATCGGCTAACCGGGATGTCATAATGCGGTTTGCGTGATACAGTTCGAAACAGGGTGTGAGACAAAGGGAAACAATACATGTTAGGTATTGATACATCGTACCCTTCCGGATGTTGTTTGCAGCACAACAAGCACATCTTCAACGCAGAATTTTTTTTGCAGAAACGGGCTTTGGAATTTTGGATATAATGCTTCGGTTGAGACGAAACGGATTTTCTAACTAATTACTGGTTGTTCAACGACTAACTGTTGTGTACATCATTTTTGTGGAACATAATGATGTTTTTTACCAACATTTTACGAAAATACAAATTTCGGTAATTTTCCTGTATCATTTTACTCCCTTCCTTTGAATACAGTAGAGAAATATTACGGTATTGAAATTGTCTTCACTCACCGCCCTCATTGTTTTATTGTATTCAACATTCACATCAGGTTTTAGAAATTCTTTTTTAGACTGGTAGTGTATTTATCAGTCCCTACGACAACACCAGTGTGTTTAGTCGACAAAATGGAAACAATTTTTGTCGACTTCGCTTTGTAGCTCTCATTCCACCAACAACACATAAAAAGCTCCTCACAGAACATTCTCTGGGGTGATTCATCTAAACCTTTTAAGGCCTTTCAAGAGCTAAAATCAACAGGAAGACCTTTCTTCTTTTTCAGCGTACCTTACGCATCAGTTTTATTTAGGAAAAGGGTTTGCAATAGTTTAGGAAACGTGTAAAGATTTTCAAGGGCAAGTTGGTACCATTTGTCATCAAAACCTTATAGTAAAGTCAGAACTACCCATGATGGATTTTCATATTCTTCAAAATGCTTTGAAAGATCAATGAATGCCGGTGGATAAGAGTTATATTCCCCTGTGTATAAAGTTCAACAGATACCCAGTTTCGCTCTCTAAACCTATGTATGTTTTTGCGCCACGGTGCTCACGTCTGTTTGGTATATAAAAATTGAATCTCAAGCGGCCTTTCCATAACGATAAATATTCATCGACCGCTATATGCCTGTTCGGAATGTAATTTTTTCTAAACTTATGGTGTAAACAATTTTAAAGTGTTTCCTGCTTGAAGAGGTTGTTAGCGCTAGGAAGAGTCAGTTAAACGACATTCATTTTTCGAATCGATCTCGTCGCATTAGTTGAAGATATCGGAGTAGAAAACATTATCTTTCATCCAATATATGTGACAGTGGGGTTTGTGGATGACACCCATAAGCGATTGGATGCCAATATAATACCATATCTAGTTAGATGAGACATCTTTCCACAAGTTTATGCAGTTACATGTTTTCGAGGACGTTGGGTATCTATGTTAAAATTTTTGCATATAAATTTGTAAACTTTACAACGTTATCAACCATGCCATCTGCCAAAAATGTGTTACCTCATCTCATTCAAACTCATAATCTACTGGTTTCTCATGTATTCCCCTAAAAACATCTCCACCAAAACGCTAACTCCACAACGACAAACAACTCCAAGTACATGAATGATACCTTAACAAACCCGTTCATCAAAACTTCCAACACCACTTAAGCGATGAACACCACAAATTCCTTTGGTACGTATTCTTTTTGTAGGTGTTGGTACATCATGCGGCTTTAGAGGACTGTCACGAAATTCATTGATAATACTGTCACTCACCTTCAGCTCAAATTTAACTTAGTTTACTATTTTTTTGTAGTTTTTGATTTTTAAAAGCTTTAGCTCAAGAACCGCTTGGTCAATTTTCAATGATGCTTCGTAACAAAAAAAGTAGTTTAAGCGGAACAGATTTTGAAACAATAAAATATTTTTTGTGTGGTTTTAAATTTTACTGGCAAAATATCTGTCAAAAAATTCTTCCTAATTACTGACTAATCTGATGAGTATTATCTATATAAGAAATAACTTTACATTCGTTTGTATTTCATGAGTTGTATTATTACAAGAAGTTACAACCTTAAGAGATTTTGGATATTTTTGTGGAACGCAATATTGATACTTGTCTGCATCCTTTTTATTCTAACTAGACTTTCAACAAAAATTTTAAAGATTTATTTCGCCATTATGTATAACGACTAATTTTTGGTAAATAGTCACTAACAGATCTAACACGAGACTGCTAGATCCTGAGTTTATGTGATAGTGGAGTGCCACACCTATTTATAAACACCCAATGTTACTGCACCGAAATAGTGAGATGCCCGGGTTTGAACTGTAGTAGACCTATACTAAAAATTTAAATAAAATGTTTGCGATTTTAGTCTTAAGTGGAAACCAAGTTTTGAGAGAGCTTCTCTCTTGAAGCTAATTTGGGTATAAGAATTGTCTTACTTGAGCGCGGAGATTATCTATAAACCGCACTGCAGATATTGCACACACACAAGAAACATTTTATTAGAAACATAGGTCAGGGAAAGAAATTGATTAGGAAAATTATTTTTGCGATTAAGTGACCCAAAAATGTTAGTTTTGTGGAATAAATTTTCCAAGAAGGAACTTTTCCAAAATTTGTATTTTTTGCGACTAATAAATATTTAATAATATTTGATAATTTTTTTTTGCAATACGTTTGTCTGGCCGAGCAGTTAAGATTTTGGTTTCTGGCACTGAGCAGCAAGTCCGATCCCAATGATTTTATTTACCGTAAGCTCAAATGGGAGCTCTAATTTCCAGGGTCCAAACCCGTGGACCCTGGAAATATAGGTTAAGGCTATTTTGTTGGACCCCCACGATAAATCGAAATTTTTACTTTCTTAAATGAGCACGTCACAATTTTTAGATTCTTTCAAATGTCATTATTGCAAAATATTTCTGCAGTGTTATACAAAATATCCAGATATGGACTATAAAGATATGCTACTTGGTTAAAACACGATTTTATACTTCTTTTTCAGTTAAATATTTATAAACAATAGCTACAATTTCTCTGCAGTTTTAAGCAACATCTTAAATTATTCCAAATCTATTTTTGATTGGATTCCCATCGACAACACATTCGTAGTCATCATTTTCATGGGAGTGGCAATTTGCAAAACTTGAGATGTAAAACCAGTCAAGGTTTCCATTATCAATCAAAGAGCACAATCACATTAAAAAAAAAAGCTTAAAGGGGATTCTAAATCTTTTTATAAACAAAACTATAACAGCGAACCCCCTGTAAAAAAATCACTTGCACTAATAAAGGTTAGTTTGTTTAGTTTCTATATAATAGTTTTTTTTTCAGTAAAGTTTACTTACTTATGCAGCGTTCAAGATATAGCTGAAAATTTTTTTGAGTTTTGCAATCTAAACTGGATGATATTGTCAACATAAATAGCATACATACATTCATTTTTAATTTTTATAAATTTAAGCATCAAATGACTCTTTTCAATTTCATTTGCAGTACGAATTTTTGTGGCTGGATAACTTGTGAAATTTGAGAAAACTTTTACACTTGAGCATACGTACCATTAAGGTAATTTAGATTTATAACAACTGTTTGGCAGAAGCTTAGGGATTATCTTCTTTATGCTTGATATCGAGCTTGTCATGTTTTGCAAGTGGCTCTTTTTCGATTACTTCGAGGGGCATCTGTGGATTCAAATGCCTATATATGCTATTTGTGTAGTAAAGTTTGTCAAGGAATGTTTGGTTGTTTAATGTTGGCAGATCATTTTCAATAATTTCACTTCGGTTCATTAAGTCGTTTAAATAAATTTCTTTAGTTTTGGAAATGTTCTTGAAAGAAGATTCCCTGTATCTCTTTTCTTGAATTTTCTTCAGCTTACCTTCTAGATAGCAATAAAATCAATCATTAAACACGTTGATAAAACGTTAAAAAATAACAGCAGGTACTATGATAAACACTCTGAAAAATTTGAGACAACAAAGAAATTCAATAATAATGCAAACACACATTTTTTAAAGTTGAGATTTTTTTTCATTTCAAGTCTGAAAAAGTGACAGAAATTATTTGAATTAATTTTCTCGTATGAAGGTTTATAATTTCTTCTTTCTTTTGCATATTTGTAAAAAATCTTTCATATTAAATGATTGTGATGTAAATAAAACAAAAGACAATATTTATATTTATTATGTAGTAATACATTTCTATTATCAATAACAAATAATGGAGAACTAACAGGCGCGAAAATTTCTTACATTATCAACTTAAACCTCATTTTTTTCAGAAGACCAAAATGATGAAATAACAATATATTTATACGTTTCTGTTGAAAACTTTTACCTAATGTTATTGAGTATTCTTTTCCTGTTGGGATATCTTGAACATAAAAGCTATCAGCAAATCCAATGTCTGAGTTTTTATTTATGCTACTAACGTTACTCGAAGAAAACGGATCTTGCATTTTAGACAGAGTTTTTAGATGATTTAGAACCTGACCAGATTTTTTTTTTATTTCAATGTTTACTGTTATGACGGACCAACAGGATCAAGCATAGAACAAAACGAAATCATAATTGTCAATCAAAGTCAACTTTCGTTTCCTAACGATATTTAGGTTTCATATTGTTAAGAGTTGTATGAGCAACTTTATAAATTAAAAATGGTAGGCGATTTGTAAACTTCGGCTTCCAAAATTCCAATCAAATACCAACTTTTTCGAATTTTTAAATGATTTTAAAATGATTATATTCCTGCTCATCTTATCCATTCCTTTTGTTCGAACATCTACGTGCGGTCCTGAAGGCTATAATGCTGACACTTTATTAAGGTATTTACTTTTATTTATATTCATTTGGCTAGTCAAATTATATTCAAATTTCTTTAAACATATTAGCTAGCGAAGTAAATTATTTTTATCTAGGATTTAACAATAAAATTTAAATATGATATAATAGGGGTGATATATGACTTGTTATGTTGCTTACAAAAGTCTATTTGTAAACATTTGGCATTTATATATAGCCACTTTTCGATCTCCAAAAATCTCTTTGACTTTGCGGCCTTTTCCAACTATTTGCATTTCTTGAAAGATATTTGAATTCTATATAAATTCACAGAATGAATTCATTTTTTTTATGTTTTAAATGTGTCTATCTCAAGTCATTAAATATTTGGATTTAAAAAAAAAGTATTCCTCAGAATTTATTTAACATTGGATTGCTAAAGAAACATAATACATCTGTGCTGGTAGTGGATTTTTATACACCGTTTCAGACTTAACTTTATGTGCATTATGTAATGTTTTTAATAATACATGTGCGCGCAGAAAATTCAGTAAAACAAACTAAAATAAAATATAAAGTGAAAAACGTGGAAGTAGATGAAACAAACTAACAAAAAAGCATAAATAATGTGAAAAACAGTGACAATCATGAAAAACCCAAAAACTGGCAATGATCAGATGACTTTAAATGATTTTAAAATTTGGTCTGAACCTGCATTGAAAGGTTTCTAAGTTTAAGAAAGAAGAATAATAGTTTATTTATCGAAATATAAATAGAAAATTTTGCAATTTTTTTTTTTTAAATATCATTGTAATGAAATTCTCTTTCCAGCAACACCACCTTTACAATGTATAAAAAAGCCTCACGTTATTTTCGACAAAAAAAATTTTTCCCAAAAGAAAAATTGCTGATACAAAAGGAAAAATGAAAAAAAGCAAATCTCATCCTATATCTTTTTGGAGATTTGACAATAAGCATTCCTTTAAATGCAAATACATTTGATGAAAATATAAAAAAAATGTGAATTGTGTAACCATAGGTTTCATTTTGATTGTGTAAGCGTTTGAGAAGAATAAGATGCTCCACTAGAATCTGATGATTGGTTGTGTGGAAACTGCAATATGTTTTCAAATCAACTAAAGTTAGTATCAAAATGTTCTACATTTTAAAAATGTTATATATTAATTCTTAAATGGGAACTCCAGGAAATAAAAAAACATCTTTTTTGTTTCTTAAAATAATTATATTTGCCTTTATTAAACAGAAAAGTTTTCATTTGAATAATTCAAATTTTTTTTTCGGCTATTCATTCTCGTGACAGTTTGCTAAAGCAACTGAATCATAATATCAGACGTCCTGTTAGAGAGGTGATGTTTCCATCTTAAAACCATTCAGCATCATGCTACACCGTAAAATTTTAAGATTCAGAAATCGAAACATATTAAGAAAAATAAAACCATCTTTAAAAAATTGAAAAAAATTCTATTTTGAAAATAGTGATGGTGTGAAGTAAAAAACAGAAAGTTGAAAATAACAATAATAATATTAAAAATACTTTCCGTAGAACAAATTATGAGTAATATTTTTTGAGAATTTGAAAATTTAACTTTTTTTCTAGAGCTTTATTTAATGTTATATATATA